>VXBB01024238.1:930869-972130 GCA_013399915.1 Illadopsis cleaveri | reverse complement strand
CGCTCCGGGCAGGGGCCTAAGCGGGGGGCGCCGGGATCCCGCCCAGGCCTCCGACCCGCGGGGCCCCGCCAGGCCCCGCACGGCGGGGAGGGGCTCCTGGCACCTGGTGTGAGGGTTCAGGCACCTCTGCGAGACAGCGGCGGTGCTGTGGGCAGCTCGGAGCGGTCTCTGCCCTGCCCCTGCCCCGTGCCTGCAGCAGCACTGAGAGGGAGTGCGAGGGGCTGCCAGAAACCACGGTCTGCTCTGAGTTTTTCCTCAGGATCTCAGGCGTCTCAGAGCCCATTAAGTGATGTCAGTTCACAGGGAAACTTGGGGGTGTTGATGCGTCTTGAGCTGGGATTGTATTGGAGAATTTCTGGGTAATTGTTCTAGGGTCTTGGTTGGTTCTGTTCATAGAAGTGTTGTAAAGGAGGGCCTTGCAAAGGTTCTCCTAGTAAAGGTCTTGTAAAGGTTATCTTGCGTTTTCTCTGTAATACTGTTCCTATAGCTGAGGATTTGCTGTGGACTCCCACATCGACTGACTTTCTCCCTTGCTTCTTGTAGGGGGAAACTGCAGTGTTTAGAACAACGTTTGCTGGTTTTGTTTGCCTGAACAAAAGAAAAATATGTTCCTTCAGTATAATTAAGGGGGCCCTCATTGGTTTCTTGCACAGTGTCTTATGCACCAGAGGGAACAGTTTATAGTAGCACTTCCAGGCTTTCTCCATATTCAAATGTTGTAACAGCTTTAGCTACTACACCTGTACAATTTAAAGCAGTACTTTTCTGTAGCAGTGATACAGTCTTAGGAAGGGTGTGGGAGGGAGTCTTGAGATGTACTGGTGTATGCTTACTGGTATAAAGATATTTTATGCTTGCTGTTAATACTATCCTGACAAGCAGTGTTAAACACATATTTAAAAAATTACAACGTCACCTTTAATTGATGGAGTTACATTGGCATAAAAATTTGGTTAGCCAGCGTTTAAATTAGTGGTATGCAGACCTCTAATAAACTTGTCACTATGTAACCAGTATAATTTTTAATTGGATAGTTTGATGTAGATATTTGTTTGTGTTTTTTTTTTTATTAGAGCTTAAGACTGAAGTCTGAGTAAAGTTCAGACTGTAAAGGTAATTCTGCAGGTCTGGGACTGTCTCAAATAGTGCTTACACAGTAATGTTACACAACATTTTATACTGACTTTTTCCATAAAAATCACCTAGAGCTGTCTCACAGTACATCCAATGTAGGTAGGCAAAATAAATAGCACAGTTAATGAAATAGGCAGTTGATGTCTTGCATGTACATGTATTTTTGGCTGGCTATGAGATTAGAAATTTTAATTGAACAATACTGTAGAAAGTGGCATTATAACAGAAATAGGGAGGCCCATCATTCAGAGAATAACTTTTTGTGAGAAAGAGCAGAGTTCTGTCTGCTTGGTCTTCTTGGAAACACTTAACTGAAGAACCAGCAGACATATTCTGTGTAGCAGTTCTGTACTGCAGGATTGGTATTTATCAGACTGGAGGGAGTGTGAATGCTCCAGCCATGGCCCCGAGCAGAGCTGTCAGGCCCTGTGCAAACAGCTGTTCCAGGTTGTGCTTGTTGACTGCAGCACCCAGGTGAAAGGATGACAGACACTGAGGTGGGACTAAATGACAGGCTGCAGCTTTTAGAAGTAGTAAATACAGGTATGGATGGTTTTCAGTGCCTGAGTGAAGGATTCTCTGCCTGTACTTGTGGTATGTCAGAACCCTGTGTTTGGTTAGGGGGAGGGCAGGGAGACTGCACAGAGGTCTGGAGATGCCCCTCCAGAAACATGAGATTCAATGTCCCGTTTTTCTGCCCATGTACACAACTGCTCTGGCTCGTCCTCCCCGTGCCTGGGGCCAGGTGGCCTGTCCAGCACAGCCATGGCACTTGTTCCTGCAGCTGGGGCCTGGCTCCTTCCTGTCCATGCAGCACTGCCAGGTAGAGCTCTGCTGGACATGGTCATGTCTCAACAGTGGCCATATGGCCAGAGCCTTGTGCCTTCAGGACAGAGGTTTCCTGCCCTTGAACCATCTTTGTCCCAGATCTGGAAGGGACACCACCCTGCCAGTGCTCCTTGGCCTGCTGAGAGCAGTCAGCCTCTCTTACCCACTCCTCACTTGAGCTGGCTGAGCTGTGCCTGTAGAAGTGCTGCCCTTCACCTTCCCTGTTAGAGGGTTACTGCTTCATCTCATCCTGAGGACAATGGTGTGCCCATGGATCAAGGCAGAGCAGTAAGCTGGTCCTTTTTACTCTGAGCCATCTTCACTGCCTGTACAATTCTGAATGATTTAATGAATTTAGAACTGTGTGTGGTAATCAAGGCAAGTGTGTGGTTATCTACATCTTTATCCAGAGCCAAGTGCTAGCCTTGTCTCTATTTCCACTATCTTTTATATTGTCCAGTTTGTGTTCCCTGAAAAATATTTCTGTGCTGATAAATACATAATTTCTTACTGCAAACCTCAGCTGACAGGAAGTTGTAAAACTTAATATTACAAGAATTTCGTGTCTGACGCTGTCTTCTGTAATGCTGGTGTACTTCATGACATTGTTATGTGGTGTTTAACTCAACAGGCTATTCTGCAAGGCCAGCTGTTTATACGTGTAATCTGTGGTGCATATGCATGTCTGTAGCAGTTTGTTGATATTAAATATTTGAGGTTTAGTTGTCTCATAGTAAAACTTTAGATTCTTGGCATTGTGCTTCAGATGGAATAGTCAGAGTGCTAGACAAGATGGTGCATGATTTTGTTTCCTCTCCTAGTTTACCAGAGATCCCTTTGAACTAATACTTTAAATCACTTTTAACTACAGCCATGAAAAAAAAATTTCAAGCATATGAACTACTCTGAGAACAAGGTGTGAAATTTATTATGTAGCTCTTGATATTTTACTCATGTTTTATGGTGCCAATGCAAATATACAGTATGAATAGAGCTTCTGCCCCAGACCAGAGTAAAGAATTCTAAACAACTGCCTGCTTTATGTTGTCCTTTTTTATTTGGAAAAGCCCTGATTTTTTGTTTCCTTCACCTCTCAGGTTAGTGTGAGTTTCCATTATATCTACAGCAATCTGGGTAGCTGTATATTGACCTTCTGCCTGCGTGCAAATACTGAAATTATTTTATCCACTAAAAGAACATTATAGAGGGTGGAAAGCAGCTTTAATTTTATGTTGTGATTTTTCCCTTGGATTTTATATCTCAACAGCCTTTGTAAGTGTTTTTGTTCTGTTCCAGTGCAGCCAAGTGGATATCCCATCAGTTTGAAACAGAAGCTTACAAATGTCCTGAGTTTCTTACTTTGTGTGCCCTCTCTTAGGGAAACTGCTGTGGAAAATAAAACGTAGTTGAAGGACATGTTTGTTTCCATTATGCAGAAACTGTGGCTATTTGCTTTCATTGGTTTTGTCTTTACCTTATATATTTTTGGCAGTATATCTGTGTGCCATCACTGTTTGAGCGTTAAGATGCAGGTCTGTGTATTTGTAGATTTTTGTTGTAATTAACATTTTTCTTACCAAACAAAGAAGAATACTGATGATTTTGCCTTTTTAAGCTTTAGCCATGTGTTTGTTGAATACAAGCAGTAAAGCAGACATTTTTGGGTGTCCTGTGGTTCCTTTCATGGACACGGTGGGATAATTCCAGAGCAGAGCTCCCCTGGCCATTTGTGCCACCTCAAGGGACAGAAGTGGCTGTGGGGTGAGGGGGCTGCATGCCCGAGCCTCTGGGATTGAGCTGATGTCCTGGGGTCCTTGGGAAGAGCAGGGATGCTTCCCACAGCCACAGCTCCTGCTGGAGTCTGCATGCAGTCAGTGTAAAGGCCTAGACTTTGTGGAGGTTGATACTATTTTAGAAAAGGCTTTTACCTGTCACATGCATGAGAACTTAACAGGCTTTTCTTTGAGTCCTGCCTGAAACAAAAGCACAGATGTCACATCGTTCAAATTCCTTTCCTTGGCAGTGAAACTAGCAGGAATGGGATGGTCTGTGTGAGTGGCTGGGAAGGGAAAGGTGCAAAGCAGTTGCTCACTGAGGAGTGACTGGGTGAGCCTTCCTTGGGGGCCACAGGGACGTTTGGGCAGCAGAACTCATCGTGCCCTGCTTGTCTCGCTGGTGGCTGCATGGGACCTTTGAGCCAAGTCCAGGAACAGTATTCCAGCAGCTCCTCAGCTCTGCAGTCCAGGCAGGGTGGGACAAAGGTTGGTGCTGCTTCCCATGAGCATTGGCCAGGAGAGTGGAGCCCTCAGTTGGCTATTAGCTGTCCACAGAATGTTGGTGACCAGTGTGCAGAACTTACCTTTGAATCTGGGGTGACTAAAACCAGTGCAGAAGATAAGGAAAAACAATGCTGTAGTCAGAGTTGGTAGAGAAGCTCTAGCATTTTTTGTTCCCAAGTCCAGGAGTACCAAGTCCAAGTATTTTATTTTTTATTTGTAGTTTTTGACTGAAGTATCTGGTCAAGGCAAGGATATTGACTTAGAATATTCAAATTTGGTGCTTCATGCTAAGAAGCAAATCTTCATTTTAAAATCAAAGTCATAGAATGAGATGTTAATTAGAATGAGTGTAGTTTTATGAATCTACACAGTGTAGCTTTTCATTTGGAGAAGTCGTTCTGTGTTTTAAAAGTAAGGTTATCTGTCTTGTTATTATGAAATACTTATTATCCAAGGTAGCTTGGATACCACACAAACTTGATCAAAGGCTTGCAGAGCTGACTTTTTCCTTTTCCTCTTAACCCAAGAAATAAGGGTACAAATTAGTTTCATTTGCTTTCCACTGGTTTTCATTTGTATATATAGGCAAGACACATATCTGTTAAATAAAATTCTGTCTTCCTTTTTAGCCTGTGTTGAAGTTGAGATGTTTTAAGTGGATTGTGTTGCATTACAGTGAGCACAATTTCAGTGTCAGGTATTTGTTGCCTGATGACTGTAGGATTAAAGGTTATGTGCTGCTCAGTATTGCACTTAAAACAATAATAGAATATTAGTGCTCAGTGTCTAGAAATAGCCCTTAAAAGTGCAGAAGGTTTGGAACCTGTTCCTGCTTGAAGTGTGGGTTTTTAATGTGCTGGAAGAAGAGCTATAATAGGATAGTAAAAGCTCAGCAGTAATTCCATCTCTTGCTGTCCTGTAGTGGGTCTGCAAAGGGTGTCCAGTCACTTAGGATGTGAAATGTCTTGTCCACATTGGCAAGGTTCTGCAGAAGCATTCATCAAGTATAAAGAAAGGGCTTTGGCACTTCTTCACTAAAAATAAACTCATGTTTGACCAGGAAAAATATGATTATTCGAGAAAAAGATTATGGCTGAACAGTGTGATTTATTGCATCTTGTACCTTACTGAATGTCGTACTGCTTAGGATAATTAGCTGCTTGATTCTTTGCAATTTCGATCTGCTTTTAAAATGGTTTTATGTTGTTACTATCACTTAGGGAGCCCCAAGCATGGGAAAATCTCATGTACATATGTAGAATTTAAATTTAATCATAAAAGGCATTTAAGCTGCAAGTTTTTGATCTGACAGATTGTACTCTTCTTTTATGTGACAAGATGCAGAACACACCACCTTTTGTGGCCCTGGGCAGCCATGGTAAAGCCTATTTCAATCTGTTCCTTGACTTTTTGTGGGGTGTCACTGCTTTTGGAGTTCACCCTCGCAGGAGCAGGGCAGAACAAAGCCTCCTGAGGTTTTACAGAATACTCACTGTTAAATGGTGCCCTATTAAATGCATACTTACATGTACACGTTAAAAAAATCAAAATACTGAAGATTAAAGGCACCAGCTTTGTAAAGAAAGAAGAAAAGGTAATTAAGTATGGTTGCCCTATAGTGCAGCTGAGTCTGTGGTGATGCAGCAGTCTGACTGTGTGGAACTGATTAGAGGAAGCTGGTAATTGATAGAGAAAATTAAATTTGGGATTGTTTCATCTTCATTTGGGATTTCATTCAGTGGTTTGCTTTCGTATATCTGAGTTTACAATACATTTTAACAAGCTGCAACTAAAAATGCTTTAGTCATTTCTGGAAGTGGTTCCACATGGCTTTGTGAGTGTAAGTGATTTTTGTGGAAGTGTGAGCTCAGTAGTGCAAGGTGCTGAATGTCTGCAGTGGAGCCAGGCATGGACAGATGGGGCACAGGAGCTGCCCTGGTGGCTTGGCCTTTACCTGGAACCACGCCTGAAAATCTCAGTTGCAGAAATGTGTTTGTAGCCAGAGGTCCGGTGTGACACACTTGGTCAAGAGGCTGAAATAAAGCAGCAACACATAATAGCTGTAAAAATGGCACAGCCTAACTAATGTCACTCTGTTTGAAGTCTGCAGTCTGAGCTAAAAGCTTGGCTTCAGTTGAGTGTTGTAGATACAGGGTGGTTTTGGTTTGGGGGCGATTATTTTTATTAAAGGACACTTAAGCTAAGGGTATTGTTCTATTTCATATGTTATGTGGGTATCAGTTTCAACCAAATGTGATGCTTCTGTATTTTTTTTTTTCAGTGGTGTAAGTCTGAAGCTGGTAACTTAACTATCCTTACAAATAAAAGTGTTCACGCTCGTCATCAGGCCACAAAAACTGATCCTGACTTTTAGGACAGATGAATTTGTGTTCTGAAGCATTAGTTCTTTTTTCTAGTGATAATGTGATTGAACACTAATTATGCTGTGGAATTAAGAGCTTGAGCACATACTGCTCCTAAATCACACATTCTTTGGCAGAATTTTATCATGTCTTGGGATTTTTTTTGCCCTTTTCTCCATATTCCCTGAGAAGGAGCTGTTGAAATTACAGTTACAACAATGAACAGAATATACAAGTTTTGGTTAGAATACAAAGTAAACTAAAAAATTAAATATTTGTGCCGTGTAAGAAATTTGTGTAATGTAAGACATCCAATCCTGACTTAAAATTTTGTTAGAACTTTAATTTACCAAGTTGTAACGTTGGGAATCTTTGCTTTGACTGGATTGAGTGAACTGTAGAACCGAATTTGGGTGTAGTGCAGGAGCTGTGATTGCTTTCTCCTGATGAGCAGTTACTTTTGTGTATCTCATACCCTTGAAATCCCGAGTGTGCTTCTCCTCATCAGAAATACCCTTGGGAATCCCTCTCTGCTGATAAGCAGCGAGTTTGTGTTCAGTTCTGGGCTAGACCAGGGCGGGATGGCTGGGTCTGGGCAGGAGGCCTGGAATTCCAGAGCTCTCACCTTTGCTACTCACTCCCCTGCCTGCCTCAGGCACAGTTACCTTTTCTTTCCTTAGCTTGGTGCTGCACCTGTGAAATGGAGACAATGCCTCCTCGCAGGAATGTTTTGCAAATTATGTAGGTGGAGCTGAGAACCTTCAAAGTGAAAAATCTCTTTAAAGAAAAAGAAATCTTTAAGGTATTTCAGTGTGTAGCTCCCTGAAACAGATGACCCAGCCTGGTCCCTTGCTGCCATCAGGAGGCTCCTGAGGAGATCCCGTTGCAGGTGTGGCCCTGGTCCTGCAGTAGCTGGGACCAAAGGACACCAGCCTGCTGCTCAGTGGTGCTGAACTGTTCAGTGGCTGCTCTGCCCCACCTCTGGAGGAACCTGATCAGATATTTTGGTATCCTGACTGCTTGGGAAAATGATAAAGATACTGATTTAAAAACAGTAAGAGACTGGTTTTTATTTACTTGTGGGTTTTTTGTCCAGTAGACATTTCTAGTTACAGTATTGTCTGTTTTCACTAGAACAAGTTGAAATCATCACAGAAGGATAAAGTGCGTCAGTTTATGGTCTTCACACAATCTAGTGAAAAGACAGCAGTGAGTTGTCTGTCTCAGAATGACTGGAAGTTAGATGTTGCAACAGACAACTTTTTCCAAAACCCTGAACTTTATATACGAGAGAGTGTTAAAGGATCGCTGGACAGAAAGAAGTTAGAACAACTGTATAACAGATACAAAGGTGAGTACCCAGAATTTTGAGGCTTATTTCCTACTTGTATAATTCTTACTTACAAGGTATTGGTGATGCTGTGCTCTTGTGCTGGGAAATCTTAACTGACTCTTTCAGCTTTGTTTTTCTACACTAATAATACAAATCAGAAGGGAAATATAGGTAGGTTTCTGCTTCACAAGGATTACATGCACTTACTGTATGTGCTCTGAATGTATCTACATTTATAGGACATTAGGGTCTGAGCTGGAATTGTGTGTACAATGAGTAATTGTAATGGTTAATGAGGATTTTAGGTAAGTCTCCTGGGGAAGGCATATCACACAGGACTTGGTCCTGACAAGGAAGAGGTTCCATACTAGGAATGGATTCTACCTTAGTTTTTGTTCAGCTTGTTCTTACTATCAGGTAGTTATAAACAGAGTGTAAAAGAAAACACAGTCTCTGTAACTGTTATATTGCCACTGTTCAACTGATAACCTACCACTTAAAGTGGACTCAGTAGAGCAGAACAAATAGTGTGTTTTAGCACTTAATCTAAAAATGAGTGCTGTGTTTTCTGTCAGTTTTCCTGTGTTTTGTGTGTATAATCCAAATACCGTTTTTGTGAAGTCTGTGTTGGCTTGCATTAGTAGGTCTTTGTTAGCACAGTTGAAATGTGAGCATCTCACTTCCAGACCAGATGTTGAGTCCTTTGTGGAAAGAGGAGTGGGCCTGGCTGACTAAGGGGGCAGTGTAACTTCCCCCTGGAGGTTTCTGTGTCCAACCTCCTGCATGCTGGAAACCTCCTGTGTGCCAGGAAATGCCCAAATTTCCTCTTGGGGTAGCCGTGGGTGGGCAGATTGGGGTGTTGGTAGAGCCTGGAAATGAACCCTGCAGAATGGCTGCCAATGGAACACAGCTCATCAGTGTGACCAAAGAGCCAATAATGGAGTGTGCTGGGGGGAGAGAGCCACTGTGCTCTGTAGGGAATGAGTCAGAAGGTCCTGCATATTATTGGGCAGAAAACAAATGTTTGTGGTGCCTTTGTCTCTCAATGAAAATAACATGAGCTTCATTGTATGGGAGGCTTTATTGCAGTAACTGCCTCAATTGTTAAAGCTTAACCATTGGGAACACTCATTTAATTTTGTTTTTAAAATACTCTCTTATAAGGGCTGATCCCAAAAATGGCTCCTTGAAAATGTTTCTTTGTCTTAAATGTTTGAACAAACCAGCTTTTTCAAGTATCTGTTTTTCTTGATACTTATTTTTATGTCCCAAAGACCCTCAAGATGAAAATAAGATTGGTATAGATGGAATCCAGCAGTTCTGTGATGACCTAGCCCTTGACCCAGCCAGCATCACTGTCCTCATCATCGCGTGGAAATTCCGCGCTGCTACACAGTGCGAGTTCTCCAAGCTGGAGTTCATGGATGGAATGACTGAGCTGGGGTAAGTGCTCACTGAGGGTTAGATGGTGACAGTGTGATCCAGTCTCCTGTTCTGGGGAGTTCTCAGTCTTGGTGTCAGAGCCCAGCATGGCTTGTCTGCCTCTGTTAAAACACAGCCCTGCCTTGGTTGTGTGACACTGTGTGGTGGTTGGCACAGAGCTGCTCTGGCAGGTGGAGCAGGGATGTTGGGCACACCTGGGCTTTCTCTGCCTTGTGTGAGTGCAGGAGTCTTCATCACATTTTCCTAAAAATTTTATGGACTGTAGAACCTGATGTATCAGGTATATGTGCAAATGCAATGTGAAAAAATAACAAATAAATGAAATTCTTGTAGAGGTGCAGACTCATTAAAGGCTTCCTGAATTCTGTTTTGGTAATCATTTTGTATTCTACAAACAGTTTATAGATTTTTGTTTAACTCATGTTTTTATGGCAAAATGAATAATAAATAAACATGCTTTTTAAAATGCAGATGTGACAGCATAGAAAAACTGAAGGCCCAGATTCCTAAAATGGAACAAGAATTAAAAGAGCCAGGAAGATTTAAGGATTTTTATCAATTTACTTTCAACTTTGCAAAGAACCCAGGACAGAAAGGTTTAGGTATGTAATCTAATTCATAAGCATTTGTTCATAAATATTGGAAATTACTAATTAAAGCAGTAGATGAATGCATTATTGTGATCCAATGAAAGAGAATCACCCTTGGGATAAAATACATCTCTGTGTTTTGAAAGATAGATGTCAATTTAAGGTATTCAAATTGATTGTTAATAAAGGCTACAGAATTTTATGAGAGAGGGTTTATTCTTTCACTCAGAGTCAGTGCAGTTCTCAGTAAGCACAGTGGATTATGGTTTTACATTAAAGACATAATTGCACCATCTAAAATTTGCAGCACTGAACAGATTAATTGAATTTTTACTTTTAGGATCAGTTGAAGCTGTAAAACCACGTTCTGTGTAAGCACATTTGTACAGTCCCTTGTCACAGCAAAAATGCTTGCAAATGTCTGAGCAGGACAGAACTGGAATGGTACAAATGGATTCCTGTGTTCAGGGCCTGATGCCTGCTGGTGCCTTCCTGCAGAGTTTTTTCCCCCTTCCCTCACTGGAGGCTTTTTTGTCATTATTTCAGCGTTCACATGCTGAGTGTGGCTTTGGTTGGTAAAACAGGTGGAGTGGAAGAATAATTTATTAAAAATAATTTCAGAACACCACAGTTTGGATGGAATTAAAGGAACAAACTGTAGCTCTGTCTATTCAAAACAACAAAAACAAGGGAATAAAAATTTCCTTCGAGCAGTGATGTTAAACAGCCAGAATATACATTCATTTCTCTACAGTGTGATTTGGCTATTAGCCATCACTAGCATTTCATGGTCCTGTAACTTCTTAAGTTAATTGTTCTGGTTTTGGGGAATAATAAAATATGGAAAGGCTGGTAGGTTCTTCCTTGGCAGCTTGTGCATTTGTTTTTCTCAGTAATGAAAATGCTCTAAACTGGCTGCCACTGACAGCTTTGCATTCCCAGGCTGTGTAAAGATGAGCTCTCTGCTTTAGTTTTATTAGCTTTTATGTACAGACCAAGTTTTGGCTTAAAATGAGTGTTGAAAAATAAGTAAATAAGCAAAAAAGCTCTATGTCCTTCTTCGACATTTTGCTGTATCTTGTTTGTTTTCAGTGGATTGTGAATTTCATTGTATGCAAACGAGCTAAAAGTGCTGCTAAACCATCTGAAAATACTTGTCCATGCTTGTAGTCATTTCTGAATCATGCAAAGAAATGAATAGGCTGATTTGTGTTTCTTGTAGGAAGTAATAATAATAATTTTTTTAGGCTGCTACAACAAGGAAAATGTGGACAGCAACTGAATTGTGGGATTGATTTCCCAGGAAAACCAATTCACTTGCTTTATTTCTCATTCATCATAAAGCTCCTTCAAGCAGGTTAAGCTCTAGCACAGCAGACAAGTATAGTTTTTTGAGATCTATACAGCATTTACATAGTGTAAGATAGGTTTTTAAATTGTTTGTGTTTTTAAGTCTGGGTCTGGAAGTGATGTAGAACTGAGCTTAAAGTCTGGATGCCTTCCAGCCCTTGTGGTGCTCATAAATACACAGTTCTAGGCATGAATTTAGAACAGGGCAGAATAATTCTGGAAACCCTGGAGCAAAAGAATACTGGGAGAAGCACAGAGCTGCAAAGTAAGTGCTGCTAGTTAGGCAATTAATTTTGGTGTGTCTAAATAACTGCTTGTAGGAACTTGCAAATTGATTTTAATGTATATTGGCCTCTAATCTTGCAAACATTGTGCAGTAGTTCAGGCACAGTTCTGGAAATGCATTTCTTCTGCATAATTCCTTACTACAGTGTAAGTACTGTGGGTGTCTGAAAAGTTCCTGTGATATTTGCATCTCACTGGAGAATACCCTGTAGCTGGTGTTCATCTCAAACACTGTTTGCTTCTCTTGCATCTCTCTAGATAAAATTCAACATGGAGGATGTATTTTGAGACTCATATTTGATCCAGGAGGATTTCACTGAGCATTTCTCACACTTACAGAAACCTAAAATTGTATCTTTACCTTCCAGTTTTGTTGTTTGATATAATTTCTTTGTAAAAATGTAGTTTGTCCCAAGGCATTGTCTCATCATACTTCACGTTTGGACTCATGCAGTGAGTTTGAGGTTGCAGCATGCTGAGATTTAGATTTTAGCAGCCTTTGCTTACCCACAGGAATTATCTCAAAATTGTATAAAAATGTCAGAATGCTCAGTTTGTTTATAGTGACTGTTTACAAACCACTGCAAAATGCAGTGATTTGATGACCTTGCCTTTTTGTGTGCACACCATTAATGCAGCACAGGTAAATAAAAGTTTTTAATCTGTTTCCTTGAGGAACTGATCAGCTTCCTCTGAAGTTTGTATCTATTAATTTTTAGAAAGGCAGTAGTTTTAGTTGAAAGCTAAAATGCATGTTTTTGTACCTGAATCTCCTGTTAAAGAGAGATTTTGAGCCTCTGCAGTCTTGAATGAGTTGCCATTTTCAGATACAGCTTTATTTAGTGAGGGGTAATGACTTCTGTCTAATTTGTCTCTGCTTCTTGAGATTCAAACTTACACTTTTGTCTGAAACAAACCCCTTTGCAGCTGCTGGAAAATCCTTCACAAATTTTACTCTGTACTTTGGTCAGGAGGTATTATAATGTGACTCTGCTGTTTGAGAACTTTGAATATCAGATGCTAAACAATTCAGAAACTCCCCATTAGCTTCTATTTTCCCTCCAGCAATCCAGATTTCATATTTTGTTTTGTTTGCTGTTGGTTTCACCTCCAAGATCTACTCCCAGGGTTCCCTTAAATATTTGGGCATCCTGGGGGAAGGGAGTGGAGTTTTGGGTTATTGGTGTGAGTGTTTTTCTTTTTTTCCTGAGGTGTGCAGTTGATCCTTGCCTTCTCCCCCAGCTTCCACAAGGGGATTGTTTATAGAAGAAATTGGCAATGCTGCAAAAACATGAGAGCTTTACCTGGGCAGCCTTTTGGGGTCTCTGTGTGAGATCCTGTGGCTGAGGATACTGAATTTGATAATTCACAGTGAGTGAAATAAGCACTTGACAGAAGCCTCGTTACAAAGGCAGCGCCCGTAATAAGGTTGCCCTAAAAATGAAATAATTGAAAGTTGGTTTTATCTAAATTGTATTTTATACATTAAAAAAAAGAAAGTCTCAGTACAAAATACTACAGATTTTTTTTCAAGCCAATAGCATCTTTAACTGAAAATATTTTGCTGACTTTTAACTAAAGTATTGTTAGATAGCAAAAAGCATATGAAATGTTCTGGGGGGTTTTGGATATGTTAGATATTAATATGGGCAATTTTCAGTTCTGTAACATATAAAATGTGTAACACTTTATTTATGGCTGCCTTTTTGTAAAGGATCCATGAGTATATTTGCATTAGTTTAATCTTTTCACATTTATGGATACATGGTTCATCCTGGTGTTAGATACTTGTGGAGATTATATATTTGATATGTACATCTCTAAAAGTAATATATTTTAATATTACAGATTTAGAAATGGCCATTGCCTACTGGAATTTAGTACTTAATGGAAGATTTAAATTTCTAGACTTGTGGAACAAATTTTTGTTGGTAAGTTTAAACCTTTGCATAATCTGGACTCTGCAGTATTTTCAGAACTTGGAAGATAAAAATGTTTAAGTTATTGAGTAGATGAAATAGACTGTCTTGACCTAAATCCCAGATATTCATAGTGTGTACAAGAGAAATATGTTTTGGGGATATGGATGTGTCTGAGACAGTAAAATTGAATGTATAATAGAATTTTGATTTTTTTTTAAATATAAGTTTTCCACCTCTCCAAACAGGAACATCATAAAAGATCAATTCCTAAGGATACCTGGAACCTTCTCCTAGACTTTAGTACAATGATAGCAGATGATATGTCTAACTATGATGAGGAAGGTAAACATTGCCATTTTCTTTCATTAACTTCTAACTATTTTGTATTACATTTATTACTGTGTATCTGCTTTGGCACAATCTCAAAAGCAGCTCCATTAGAGTATCACTGGTGCTCTGAAGTCCAGTTGGAGCTGCTTTAAAGCATGTTGTAATCATCTCTGTTACTGATGTTTTAAAAAAGAAATGCTGAAGCTTTCATGGAATCCATTTTCTTTTTTTGTTCTGTCTAAGCTGAGACACAAATTCTTTCTTACTGAGACCTCAAATTCTTTCTTACTGAGACAATCCTTGCTATATGTCCATTTAAAACCCACAGATTCTCTGTTGGTGCAGTTCTTGGCATCTTCATCCAAGTAACTGATCCCTGGTTTGTGCAGCTCCGTGTAGGGTCCTCTGGTTACTGCATTTCACAGCTGAGAATGTTTTTGTCTGGTTGCTTCAGTTTATGTGAGGCTTGGACATGTTTTGACATAGAAGCGAAGCTGGCAGCACAGAGGGGTTGTTGAACAGAACTCACTTCCTACCAAATGTGTTTCTTGTAAACTTCTGTATCGATCTTTTCCCTTGTCCCTGTGCACCAAGAACAGCTGATTACCCTCAGCCCTTGGCAGCACATCAGTTCAGGGAGGGAGGAAACTAAACTTGGGATACCTCTGGAGCAGAGGGCAGCAAATTTCTCCAACTTTATTTAGTAATTATAAACTGTCCTCAGTCCCTTGTCAGTTTTGCGTTGGGATTTTAGTCAGTTTTTTGGTTTTCTCTGGAAGATGACCCTTGAAAGTGATATGTATTAACTGGCTTTAAAGGAAGCAGAAATCTTCAATCGACTCTTAAATTTCAAGCAGGAAAATAAAATTACATTTTTTTGCTTCAAACTCTACCTAGTTTAATACTGGAAAAAAAATAGCTTGTCTGGATATGATGCTTGTGAAAGAATGCCTTGTTGAACCATGTTCTTACATTCTGGTGTTTTCCTCTTTCAGGGGCATGGCCAGTTCTCATTGATGACTTTGTGGAATTTGCACGCCCTCAAATTGCTGGGACAAAAAGTACGACAGTGTAGCATTAAAGGACCCTTCTAGAGTGTACATAGTCTGTACAAATACCTGAAATGGAAAATTGCACAGTCAATTTCTGCTGGCTGGACTGAACTGAAGATCAATCCTCACAATATGGCTGAGGGTTGAGACAAACCTTTAAGGATACATCTTGGACCATATCATATTTCATTCTTCTACTGGTGGTTTGGGCTTTTCTTCTAGTCTGGACCACTCTTGCCCGTGAAAATTCCAACACTGTGGATTTCATCATGGATTTATTTTTTGTTGGTGGATCACCCTAGTTTTCATCTCCCATAAGTCCTAGAAGCTTTATAATTATTTTGAGGTTTCTGATTTCACATAAAGCACAACGCTGGTCATCGTCAGACAACTGTTGTATGGCATCTGAATTATACAGATCAACATCAAAACAATTTTTAAAAGAATCCTTAAATACACACTTGGGGCTAGTTGCAAAGACTGTACTGATAGCACTTCCTGCAAGAGTGAGATATTTAAGTGTACTGGGTCCGAGTTTTTTCTTTTCTGGAAAAGTGCAGGTGTCATCTGCATTCGAGTCCTGGTCACAGCAGTGACAGGAGTGACCCAGGAGCCCCAGGGCTGTTGATGGGGGTTTCTGTGCCTGGCTGAGGTTTGCTGGGGCTCAGCTGCTCTGGGGACAGCTGGGGGACGACACAACTCGAGCACTTCCAGCCCGTGGGCGAGGGCAGAGCCCGCAGTGGGCTGAGCTGTGTCCTCACAGAACCCAGCGTGCTCGAGGTTACTCTGAGAAATCAGATTTCATCACAGTTTTGAAATGCTTATCTGTCTGTCAAAGAAAGGTTTTTCATTTCTGTGGAAATCAAACACTTGAATATACTGAATTTGTGTCTTAACTGTTTGCTACACAACACAGTATTTTAAATTAAGATATGTGACTTTTATGGCTGAGGTGTGACAAAGCAAATGGCCCTGTTGTACAAGAAGCTGGTGAGGCTGATGTGAATCTGGGTTTTGAAACCGTTATCCTGATAAGTTAAATCTTCATAACATAGAGGTACTGCCATTATGGATGACACCCTTTTTTAAATTATTTTGCTGAGTTTTCCTTAAATTGACATATCACTGTGGTTGCCAAATACAGAAGTTAAGAGTAAAGCTTTCCCAAACAAGCACAGATCAGATACAAACTACTACACTGGCTTTGTTTAAATTATTTTGTGGATCATCACTACTTCTGTCTTGCTGCATTTGATAAATGGCTTCATTTGGATCAAAGCAGGTTTTATCAGATGCAGCTCTTTATTAATACAAGAGCTCTTTAGCTGCTTTTATGGTCTTTTACTTCTCACTGAGTTACTTGTGAAGGGATTTGATAAATCCTGCTCTGGAAAACAAGCTGGAAAGAACGAGCTCCAGGAGAGGAGACAGACCATACTTAAAAGTGAGAAGAGGGGATTTAAGTCCATGCTCTAAATAGTGCCCTGATAAGGCCAGAATTATTTTTGAGATGAGTCACTGGTACTTGCACTAGACTGCAGCACGATTTTATGCAGATGCTGAGAGTATTTTAGGGAAAAATTGGCTATTAAACAGCTAAAATTTTTATTTGTGCTCTGTGCAGTTTAAGGCTGGCTCCCCTTAGAGCAGTGCCCTTTTGGCAAATCCAGTTGTGCATTTATTCCAAAAATACAGTTCCTCAAAAACATTGCAGACTTTTCTCCAGCTACTGGAATTGGCTATGCCAAAAACTGTGTGTTTTGCTGCTTTCAGTATTTCCTTTCTCAGTTTTGTGTAAATAAAAATGGGGACTTGAAATTATGGGGGTGGGTGGGGTGGAAAAAAAAAAAAAAAGCTCGACAAGGTTATCTCTGCGTGCTGTTTTCTGTCTTGAGGGTTTTGGTACTGTTTCAGATTGATTAGTTCAAGTATGCTGTGCTTGGAGAGGAGAACTGACTTGCTTTTCATCCCAATGCAGACTTGTCCCTCAAAAAAGTCTGGGATTGGGCAGTGGCAAAATGCCCGTGGTGTTTTAGAGACTCTTCCTTTTGAATGCAAGATCTTTCCAACAAAATAGTGTTGTCATCAGTTTGGTACTACATGCTTATAATTACTGTGTAATTATAAAGAAATACATAAAAACTTTGACTAATTATGTTGCAGAAAAGGGTTATTTGTGCTATCATGGCATCTTAAAAGTTTTTCAAAATGACTGAAGTTGAAACATTGATTTAACAGGGTGTTGTTCTAAGGACAAAATGCCTGGTTACAGGGAATATTTTGTACTGAAACGTGCTCAGATGTGGCCATGTGGTTTCTTTCCTTCATATATGTGTGGGGTTTTTTGTTTGTTTGTTTTTTTTTAAGAATGCAGCCAGTTGCTTACTTGGATTGCTTTAATTCGTAAGTGCTTATGTCTTCAATTTGATGATCTCCCCACAAATGGATTGATTTAATTTTGCCAAATGTCAAGGAAAAAAAAAAAAAGGCAAACATCAAGTTTGTAAACTGTTTTTATACATTAAAATATGTACAAAATTAGAAGTGCCCTGATATAAAACACTTAATCTTGAGATTATATTTAGTAAAATCCCATCATTTACATATCTCTGTAAGTTCAAAATGTAACTTCTTACAATCCCTCTCATTACCAACAGAGGCAATAAAGCTCCAGTGAAATTGCCATGACTGAGGTTTGTACTGCATTGTTTCAGTGTATTTATTTGTAAAACTTGTTTCTGGAATGTGCTTTTAGGGAGTGGGGGGGAAACCATGGAATATGTGTGTTCTGCATAAAATACAGCTCAGGGCAAGTCTTTCTTTTGGGGGGAAAAAAATCTAAAACCTGCTCTTCCACCTTGCCTGTTGCTTGTTCCCAGTGTTTACAAATCCCACCTGGAGCTGGTTCTCCCAGCCCCTGGCCCTGCCCCAGCACTGAAGGAAGACACCACAGACACTGCACTGCTTCAGATCTGCCTCAAGTACAGCAGTAAGGCCAATTTTTATTGATCAACCTGTTAATAATAACTTATGACTTGCCTCAAAACTGTTTTACAATGAAATCCGTACTGAGACATCCTTATTTAAGAAGGATATAAATTTTTAAAGAATGCATTTAATAAACTTTTGTCATCCACACTTTTATTTAAATAACTTTGCCAGAAGTCTCCGGAGATTTTATTTGAGGACGGTAAATTGACTGGGTTCTTTTAAACAAAAACCAGTGATGCCCCTCAGGCCTCTGAGCTCTCCTGCAGTTGACCACACCATTAAATACTTGATGTAAATATAATTTCATCTATCAAATATAGGCCTGAGCTTTGTAAATATGGAGCTGCATTAGTACCAATGTGTACAAGTGTCTGCAGAAATAAACACTAAGAGTTTTGCTCCTAAATAGGCACCTGTACCTCAGGCCCAAGTGTGACCTTTTAAACTGGTAGAAAACACCCAGCTTCTGGAAATTCTCAGTCAGCAAAAGCTGCCTAAATGCAATTTGAATGGTTTGCATGAAACTGCAACTGTTTCTTTTCTAAAGTTCTGTGGTTTTGAATATAACATTTCCAGCCTTTTTCAGTGTTTAAAGGACAACTGGCAGGAGTCTGAGGGATAAATCAAATTAGGGCAAGGAACCTGTGAGGGTGAGAAATGAGGGGGCTGTAAAAATTGTGTGGGGAGAGGCCCAGGTTTGTTTTCTTCTTCTTGCTGGTGACTTCTCTCCAGCCCTGCTCCTGCCTGTCCCTGCACCAGGGTGCTCTTTTCCTCTGCCACTTCCATAATTAAAACAATGACTCAGCTAGAAGTGAAAGTTTTATTTAATAAATATAATTTTCATAAACCATTTTCAAAACAACTACTGACCAAGCTGTACAAGGAGCAAGCACACAGCCTCTCTGTCAGAGGAGCAAAAATAACATGAGGCAGCCACAGTGTCAGAGGTCCAAAATTCTTTGTATTATTGCTCATTTCCAGTGGGCAACACCCCTAATCTGTCTAAAATTAAGGATCAACATCTTTTAAAAGGTACTTCTTGCAGAGATGAGACCATTCCAGTTTTTTTCTTCAAAGAAGCAAGCTCAATCCCACTTCAGTGAAAAAACAGGAGTCTAGATGATGATTTGTTATTTTTGTATGCATAAAACCTGAAATCTGTCACGGGGACTGCAACTAGGAACTGTAAAAATATATTCTTTGAGATACAAATAAGATCTTCGTGCAGCAAGGTGCCTCATTTTTAACCATTTTCAACGGCATGTTCCATAGATCATCTTTTATCCTGCTGTCAAAATGTAAAAGGGGTGAGGACCTGCTGCTGTTTGAAATAATTCCCTTGAAAACTGCTGAGGAGAGATGAATAAACCCCCAGGCCACGGAGGTGCCCGCCAGGGTCTCTTTTAGCAGCCAAGCCTCCTCTGTGCCTCCCAGAGCAGCGCGTTCCTGTCCCCGCGTGTCCCGCAGAGCTCTTCTCCCCTCCGCGGTGACACGGGCGGGCTCAGCCGGAGCTGGGCGGTGACAACAACGTCCCCTAAGGAGCACCAGGGCAGCACACACGGCTCTGAGCGAGTCCTGACGCCTTTGGAGCAGCACTGAGCTGAAGGGAGAGAGAAATCCATAGAAAGCAGAAGGCTGGCACATCTGGCAAACCCCGCTGCAAATGCGCGACAAGAGCGGACAGAGCCACGAGCATCCCGAGCACCCCGGCCCCGCTCCTGCTGCAAACCGAGAAATTCCCAGAGCAGAAACAAAACCTGCCACTGGAAACAAACAACAGAAGCAAGGAACGTGCCAAACAACCCACAATAAAAACATTTGCAAAAAAATTCCCAGCCCAGAGGTGCAAAGGAGAGAGTCTGGCTGGGAAATAATTTAGGAACACGATAAAGGCTGAAATGAGTCCCTGGTGAAAGGTTTGCCCAGTTCTAGGAACGGCTCCTTTATGCAGTGACATCTGTGTAACAATTTCTGTAAAACAGCAGTGGTGAGGGCAGTGACAATGGTGAGTTATTAGGGATTCTACACACAAAAAAAAGGAGAACCTCAAAATAAGTGGTTCAAAAGCACATTTTGCTTGAGCACTTTGGAACACTGAATTTCACCAAAATCACAAATATTTAGAAGAACAGCAGTAGCAGATAGAACTATGAAAAATAATTTAGGCTGCAGCTTTGAGACTTCTAGCACTAGAAAATGGTATTTTATTCCAATACAGGAGGCACACTATCATTAAAAAACATGTTTGAAAGTATTACCAAATATTTTCAATAGGAAATTACAGGTGCTCAATATGCATTCTAAGTTGCATAAGCGTCTCTCTGAAATCATTCTGCAAATGAAAACCCGAAGTTTTCAGCATTCCTTCCTTTGAAGCTTCTGTTCCCCCTTCCCTGCTGTAATCTTAAAAAATACAGAGTATTTTTAAGCAGACTATTTTCATTTTAGTTTTTGAAACAATTCAGAACATTTCTTTTTTTTTTTTTTCTTCCACTGCATCCTGTTAAAAGCATGAGTTTGGCAACTAAAATGATATTTCTAAGTAACAAAACCAAACCCTTGATCCCATTTGGGAGTGGCTGTGGAGAAGGTGCTTCCTCAGGGACACTGCATAGTAAAGTGAGTGTGCACCACTCTTGCTTTGAACTACAAATATCTACTACAGGCTTTTATTGATTTCAAGGCTAAAAGGTAAGGTAAGGGAACATTTCCTCCCCATGGCAAAGCCTCCCCCACCCGTTCACCATCACACTGGGAGGTGAATGCCAGCATTACACTGAATTAGCTGGATTTTTCAGTTTCCCTCATGAAGGACTCTGCACCGTGCCCAGGGCACGGTGAACTGGCTCCTACACTTCATCTATCAAAGAAATAGACAAAGTCTTTCTTTCTTGAATAGCAGCATTCTTAAAATACTTGTGACATCAACACAAAACCCCAGTGACTTCCACACAAAGTATTTGTCACACCAAAAAACCTGCCCTTAAGCAAACCACATCTATGCTCTTACTCAGTGAGACATTACAGACTTAGATTTACTGCAAATAGAAAAATATACCTTGGCCGAGGGATGGATTCTTAAGTCCTTCCTGAATTGTTTAAATGCAAGTTTCTTCGGTAACCTTACAAACACTGGGAAAAGGGGAAGCAGGGGGAAAGGGAGGAGAGGAGATGGAAGGTTTTAAAGAAACACATAATGAGCGCAAATTATTCTTCAAATACACGACTGTGCTGCTTTTGTGCAAATCTAGGCAACACACCGGTGTGGTAAAAGCCAAAATACATCAC
Source organism: Illadopsis cleaveri (assembly GCA_013399915.1). Classification (NCBI taxonomy): domain Eukaryota; kingdom Metazoa; phylum Chordata; class Aves; order Passeriformes; family Timaliidae; genus Illadopsis; species Illadopsis cleaveri. Next base: position 950,942 of record VXBB01024238.1, on the reverse strand, counting down.
CTACTGAGCTGGGCCAGTGGAAATGCTTGGAGTGGGGTTTCTGGCCAAGCCGCTGCTCCCCCTCACACAGTGAACCCGTCTGGGTGTCAGGGCAGGACACACGAAGCACACGGATGGATGAGGGCACACGGTCACACACACTGACAGGACAATGCTGTGCCTGACACGGAAACAAGCACTGCTGACAAGTGAAACACTGTGGTTGAGGTGTAAAATACAGTTAAACAGCAGATATCTGATTAGAGTAGTAAAATAATTCTGTATTTCCTAGGTATCCATGGCAGCGTGAAGACTCCTAGGAGGAGAAACTACTAGGAAGAAAATTCTATTTTAAACCCAGGTTTAAGATAGATGTGAAATATAAAGGAAGTTATAGGTGTTATAAGTGTATTTTGCTACTATGGAGGGATTTGGATGGATGACAAGCAGGTTATTGCCTCTCCAGCTGGATCCAGGTTTTCAGCCCTATGCAGTGGGATTAGTCACATGTTCATACCTGCTGCATGAGAAGACAAGGCTCAATTTTAGTGTTTCTTCATCCCCTGGGCACTTGGCTGGGGGGAATCTAGAACACACTGACATTTTCAACCTCAAGCTTTGCTGCACTCAGGCATCTGAAGACATGATACAGAAATGTGCTATGAACGCTGAATTAAACACTTCTTTAAAAGGAAAATTTGCTCTATTTTGTTTCTTCTTCTTCTTGTCTCATAATTTATTTTAAAAGCTTCTTAATTTCTCAACTGATCTTCACCTAAAACAGTGCGAAAAATCCTTTGTGTGCTGCAGGTTCAAGTCACTACAAATTTAACCACAAAGTTGCAATGACAACTACTTCCCTACACACAGGTTGCCTTGAGCACTGAGATCTTGAAAACTCCACAGTACCGGCAGCCTTCAGGTCTGAGTGCAGCTGCCAGGCACCAATGCAAAAACAAAGCCCCAGGAGGAGAGCTGAAATAATCCCAGTTAAAGCCACGGGCAGGAAAATGAAAAGCAGAGCTGTTTATAGGTAAGGAACATCTGAAGGATCTGATCCCAGGAAAGTGGGACCTGTCCTTTGCTCACTGAACTTGGGAGAATTTGGGATGTCAAGAGGGTTCCACTCCCCTGGCAGCGGCCCAGTTACAGTTTTTACCCAGGGTTAATTTTAAGATGGATCTTTACTGTCCAACAGGACGAGTACTGCAGTTCCTGACGGGATGTCACTGTCAGAGGTGACAAAAGGGGTGTCCCAGAGCAGCAGCACTGTTCCCAGTCCCCATGAACAGCACCGTTCTGAGGCACCCTTGCAGCACCTCCATCTCCCACATCCCAGGACCAGCAGTGGGTTCAGCCTCCCTGGCTGAGGGAACAGTGAAATGATGCTGCTCCTCAGCCCCCAGACACGTCTGTGCTGGGGCAGGGAGGCACCTGCAGGATGCACCACCCGGAGCTCCAACTGTGCAATTTGTTTTTATTGGCATACGCAGGTATCAAAACATTGCCATTGAGGTCTCGGATCCTTCCCATAGACGAAGATAATTCAGCATTAATTATATCTTCAAAGTACAACATGACCTAATATAAATACATGAAAAAGAACAAAACATGCAAAATTTCCCCAACTTTAAAAGGATTAATAATTCAAAAAATTTATGCTAGTGAGACTTCTGCTCAAGCCATCAATTCTTAACAAATTTTTCAAATGTCAGGATCCAGAACTGTTAACAAAACATATAGGGCATAATAAAAGATGAATGGTTTCTGAATTGTACTTTAGGACAACAGTGAACTGTTATATCCCTTATTATTCCAAATTACTGATTTGTCACAGTCAAGTGTTTTTCAAAGCAATGGCTAATATATTGCCACTCATACACCAGCATAAATATTTGAATTGCATTTAACTCTCAAAAATTACTAAACTGATTGCTTACAGAATACAGTAACTGTCCACAAATTGATTTGCAAACTGCTAAGTCAGCATCTGCAAGACAGCTCAAAATGAATGTGTGTTTAAAGGGAAGGATCATCATGAAAAACACAACTTTTAAAAGTTTCATTGTGAAGATTCAAATTGATTCAAATTGGATCACTCAAATTTGGTAGGAGAAAGATTTCTGTCATTGCCCTACAGGGACGTCTCAAGTATTAAATGTAGGATTCCAATCTGCTCATACAGCAACAAAAAGGATAAAATAGTCAGAGGTAAAAGCATTCCTTAAAAAAACCCCAACTTATGTAGCAATTTGTAGATATAATTTAAAAAAACCCCTGGAAGTGACTGCTGTGCAGATCATGCCAGGCCAGACAAGCCCTGGCTGGACTCAGGAGTCCTCTGGGCTTTCCTGGGGCAGCGCCGCACACTGAGCTCGCCTCAGCACCTGCTACAGGTGTGTGAGCACCACATGGCTTCCACAAGGCATGCAAAAATGTCCCTGTCAGCAAGTGGCTGAGTCCATTGTGGAGAGAGTCAAGATGCTCCTGTCGTTGGCATAGAAGGGATCCGATGAACTCCATGATCTAAAGTAACAATAAAAGAAAAGTTTGGCTGACTGGGAACTTGTACTCTAGAGATGAGGAGAAAGTCTAAGAGAGCAAAAGGTAGAAGTGTTATGAGAGCAGGCAAATGTACTTCTTTAAAGGATTAATCTGCTAATTTCATGTAGGCACCTGCAGTTCATTCAGACCTTTGGAAACAGAGGCCAATTCTGTGTAATTAGTACACAGCTACAGCTATTTCCATCACTATGAATTACGCAGAGGTTTTTATGCCTATTTTGCAGCTGAAGTTTCAGTGCTGTGGCTGGGGAGGCTGTGAGTGCTGCCTGTGTACAGAGGCACAGCACAGCCCTGTGGAGCACAGCCAACCCTGGAAACCCAGCACAACCATGTCCCAGCAGGAAAACTTGGGGGAGGCAAAACTGATCTCCAGCCAGGAACTTGCTTCATCCCTTCTGTTACACTTCAAAACATGAGGGAACCACCCCAGAGGCCACAGCTGCTGACTCAGAGGGCTCTCACAATGTCTTTCACTTGAGGACAAATTACTGCTTGGGAAGGAATACTGTTCTTGGCTGGACAGCATTATAGAACTCTATGGGAAAAGCTGAAAAAGTTTGGAAGGCAGGAAATCAAAACACAACGAGCTTATCCTCCAGCTTAGGCTCTGTCAGAAATCTGCTGTTTCTTTAGAACTGTTCCATGCAGTGCCTTGACACAAGAACCACTAATGGCAGACCCAACAATTCAGTAATGATTTCTACTGTACAAGTAATGTATGTGATCCAACATTCTTAATATTTTAGTGACTGACAAATCAACAGACAATTTAATGGAACAGACAGACAAAAATGCATTTTAACATACCACACCACACATTTTATATTCTAACTGGTGAATGAAGCTATAGAAAATACTTCTCAAATACATTTTACAAGCAGTAAATTAAGCACAAGAGACTATATTCCTGTGGCCCGCTACTCCAAGCATTTGTACGACTTTGATTCATCAAAGCTTTTATCAAAATTTGATACAATGTTTGATTTCATAGTATCATATTTGACAGAATATCATATTTGACAGAATATCAGGAGCAGAGAATACAACACAAGCTGGCTACAGCAACATTATTTAAAATAGTGCTCTTCATTCTATAGCACTTGCATAAACAACATATTCATCAGCATCACTTCAATCAACAAAAGTAGTTTGCAGCTACCTCCTGGTTGAATACTTAGCTCTTTCACAGAGTACAAGTACTCAAAAGACCATTCTGTTGGACTGCACAATCTTCTGGAGATTTGGATAAAAATCAAAGCAGCTCAAGCTCGTGAACAAAGCCTAAACAATTTTAAAATCACCCAACAGTTTTCTTAATTGTACCTTCAGCATTTCACAACTCGTAACTGCTTCATGTGATTTAGGCAATTAGTAATTTAAAAAATTAATAAACATTTTCTCATATTAGCAAAAAAGTATAAGGCAAAAAATGGTCCCTTGACTTTTAGACCAGGTTTTAAGTGTCAATACTGAGTGGAAGGAGCCAAAATCATTGGAGAAAATAAATGACTGACTTTAAAAAAATCTCTTTTCTATTTGTACTGTACATAAATTTAAGCGAAACTAGAAGATTGTTCAGAGCAACTTCAACCAGAGGCAGAAGCAAAACTCACAGCCCTTAGTGTAGCACCAAGATAGTTTTGCATATTCATTAAACTTAACCCTAATGTCTCAGTTCTAAGAACTCTAAAATTATTTGGCTAGATGGAACTTCATCTGAAAACTACATGAGGTAAGCAGAAAAGAAACCTGAGAAAAAGCAGTCTTGAAAAAAGTGTTTAATATTCTGTCAAATATGAGTTAGCTTCAATAAGTATTTTTAAGTTTTTAAGGAAAGAAAATTTGAGTGGAACAAAGAGAAAATTGTAAAACTGCAAATCCATTGCAGAAAATAAAACATAGAATACCTACCTTATAAGACTACAGGTTACTAAGGCAATTGTTAACTAACAATCTGCCCTAATTAGGTAACTACAAGTGAAAAGAAGTAGCATGAGAAATCCCTCATTTGGAAAGCACAGTTTTACAGAGAAGTGAAAAAAACCTCCAGAAAAGTTAGAGCAACTGCTACCAAAATGCTGATTTTTAGACCAATTAAATGCTTACCTTGTAGATTAAAAATTCTATTAAACTGTTTATTTTACATATCATGCCCGCTTTCTACACAGCAAGTTTGAATTAAAAATGTACTTAATTGTAACAGTTCATTTTTTCATATGGAATGAAACTTCTTGCATACTCATACTCTAGATTTGTAGAAACATTGAATAAATTTCATAAGCAAGCCAGAAGAGAGAGACTGACTGAAAGCACAGACACCATGTTCAACACAAGAGTTCCAACAGAGATGAGCTACAGACCAGGCAATACCTAAAGGCAGAATCAGAGCTGACAAAGCTGTCAGGGAAAATTACCCACACGAGATTTGATACCCAATGAATGATATCACAACCTTTAACTGAAAGAGACAAAGTTCTTCAAATACAAAATGAGTTTCCTTGAAAATGTGCGAAGTTCAGTGTTTTCAGGTTTGCCTTTTGACCAATGAAGGACCATGATATCATTCAGGGACAGAGATTACGATGTACAAAAGACTGTTTTTATTTCTACCCCCAAATATTTCCATATTTGTTTGCTATCCCTCTTTGTTTGGAAATGGGGAAATGGCACATGAGAGGATTCAGTGAGAGCTCCTCTCCCAGTTGGGCTGACTGCAAGAGCAGTGTTGCTGCTCAGACATATTCAATTACTCAACGTGCTTTTACGCCACTGACGTTTGTTTCACACGTGGTTTGTGAAGGAAAGATTTATTTAGCACATACTTTGGAATGGCACACATGATTTTGACAATATACCTTCTGGAACCCAGAAAACATTGAAAATTCTTAGAACCTAAAGACTCTGTTCTGTCAATCACTCATTTTAGAAATAGATTATAAAAGTTATACTACAAAAATATTTCATCTTCATATCAATCAATGGCTGAAAGATTTAAAGGCTCTACTCCTAACAATGAAGTTAGATTTAAGGGGGGGAATGTGAGCCTTTTGTATACCTTCAGGAGTAATGCAAGCTCCAAGGTAAATATTTGGAGGTTGTACATCAAGAACCAAAGGGAAAAGTCTTTCGACTTTACAAACAACTCCTGATTCGTGAAGGCAAAAAAAGTAATCATAAAAAGGAGAACAAAAACACCAGCAAGGCTTGATTTTCTAAAGAGAAGAATGTACAAATCAAGAGAAATTACGATAGATACAACATAAGAGCTTTTAAAGCCAAACTAAACACTGTAACAGAAATCTTTCCAAAACCGTTTTTCTCCTCCCCATTCCAAAAGAAACCACTCAAAAAAACCCCAAGCTAATCTTTTAGGATGAAAAAAAGTACAATAAAGAGTTGCATTTTCTACTTAGAAAAGCAAAACCTGCAGCTGGTTTCTAGACATCTATTGCTGCAGGCTCATCGGGTTCCAGTTTATAGGAGAATCGTCTGCAGCAAAGGCTATTGAGAGAAATGCCACACCTGTTGACCCGGGTTGGGCTACACCTTCCCATTAGTCGTTCCAGCATTCTTCTAACAGATGTGCATGCTGTTTCCCCATCTGAGAAGCAGCACATGGAGTCCAAGCAGTTGATACCTGAACCTGCCTCAGTAAGCTGGAAAGAAAAAATGAAAAAAAAAAAAAGGAAAAAAAAAGAAAAAAAAAAGAAGAAAGAAAAATCAGTACTCACAAATTCTAGCAATGAAGATGTTACCAAAAAACACTTAGGAAAAGCAGGTTTTCTTAAGCTAGAGTGTTGAGTATTTTTCAATTTTACAGCAGAACTACAATCACAACATTACCACTTCCTAAGGTCTACATACATTAAAATTTGTTCCACCCAAGGTTTGAGTGCAGCCTTGCTGAGTGCCTGGAAACGGCCTGGCACGGCATCTGCCTAACACTGGGAATGGACTGGGGGAATTCCCTCCAACAGACCCCACAGCACGGCACATGCACTTCCAGCTGGGATGCCTTGATTCACCTCTGCAGCCCTACAACAATTTATACCAGCTCTGTTTCAAGGGAAATTTATCAAGACAAAGCTTCAGGCTGCAGAATACAACACAGCAACCCAATCCCAAGTAATTCTTCCTCAAGTGCACAATGCAACTTCCTAGAATAATTGACATTAATATCACTACCATAGATACCCTTGGCTTGGTACAGAACAAAAGCACATTCCTGATTGTGTGAACATAGTTTATCCAAAAGCAAACAAGGCTGATGTCAGAAAGGTTTAGTCATGTTCATGGCAGCATGAAGAATAATTCAACATTAGCATAATAAACTCTTTCAACAGCTCATGATTTGTAGGTGAGGAAAAAAGAAAGGAATAAAAGAAATAAAATGAAAAGAAAGCAGTTACAGATGTATGGGTGTAAGTGCCACCTACCACTGTGCTCCTTTACAGCACTGCTGCATCAACTGCAGCATATCTGGAATCTCCTACTTCTGCAGAGAGAATATCCTAAACTGACTTCAGTAACCATTCAAAAGAGAAATAAAAATGTGAATTGTGGGGATGCTTTTTAATTTAATTTTGAACTCTCCATGAGAGCATCCTGTCAAACAAATACTGAACACAGAGGCTGAACTTAAGCATCCATTATCCTCTCCTCACACCAGTGAAAGAAGAATTCAGGGAGGAGGCATCTTAGACCATGACAAGACACAGCTCACTTAAGACCTCCCCACAACTTTTCACTGTGACACCAAAGGTCACTGCTGTCTGAAGATTCTGTTTCTGAGCCCCAATTTCTTCCACACCACTCACAGTTGCCAAAAACTGCAAGGAAAGCAAAGAATCTCAAGAGCTCCCTACGGGAATGGTTTACTATGAGTGGACACTCTCTCTCCTAATTCCCCCAAACAGGCAGCTGGACACATTTACAGCTTCACAACAGAACAGCAGCCTACACAACAAAGAAGAGGCAGCTAACAGAAACAAGAGGCTTTTGGAAATACAAGAGAAAAATCTCAACTGGTAGGACAAGAGGAACACACGCAGAACTGGTGTTTGTTTCCATGCACCTTTTCCTGTGCCTGCCCCCTTCCTCAGCCCTGTGCCACATTCCCCACAGCCCCTTCAGACCTTCCCATCACACCACTCATTGTGATGTTCACAGGACTGTCACTCAGCAGCTGTTGGGATGTACAGGATTCTCTACAGACTGAGCCCCTTGACCCTGTGGATGCTGCACCTCAGAGGCCATGGCTGAGTACAGGCAGAACACATTTTAACTTACACACTCATCTGGGGGGTCCTTGGGACACAAAAGGAACATTTACTGTGACAATGAACTTCTGTACCTGAGAGGCAGGAGCAGAAGATTTGCAAGTGACAGGTCTGAAAGGGGTTCTGGTTAAAAGACAAACAAAACAAAACACACCTCAACAGAGCCTGAGTCCCTGAACTCCCTCATGTGATGACCACCATGACTGATCCCAACAGCAGTGCCACAGAAGATACCAGAATCAGGAACTGCACACTTTGCAGCACTGCAATACCAGCAAATATGACCTTCAGAGCCACCTCAGATTGTGCTCCCAGAGTTGTGACACAAGAGATGATACAGAGCAGAAGGAATTCCCATTTGGAGGTCAGCAGGCAAACCCCCTGCTGCAGATGGAGTGACCCTCACAGCTGTTGTCACAGCAATACAAAACTGGAACAATTCTACACTGAAGGATTTCAAACAAGTATTTAGTTCATCCATTATCCTCAAGCAGACCTTTAAAGTTTCTGCAGAAAGTCCCTTTACGGTGGCTGTAAGCTGGATCAGATGAACCAGAGCATTTTTTTCCTTAGAATCTGTTACCCTGAGAGCCAGCAGTCCTGGGTACTATTCAAAGACTGTCAGAAAGAGGAACCAAGAGTGACCCAAATGAGCTTCCAAGGAGCAAACCCTCAACTCTGGATTTTGGAGGTCTAATGTCTCTTTTTCTGGAGAATCTCCTTTATTCTTCACAAGTTAGATATGAAAAGCTAGGATCATGCTTGAACCACAACTTATGGAAAAGTTAATATCACTTTTTTAAAAAATGGCAAATGAGACCTTACATAAGACTGGAAACAATAATTCTGTTCTGTCAAACTCACAGTTAAGCGTAAAGAAATACTGTGAGAACATTAAGGACACAAAAACCCAATTAAACTTTATATGTAGATACATTATTTATCATTGCTTGGTGAACATGAATTTTTGTATTTGTATCTACTGCCTGAAAGGAAGAGAGATATGCTAGAGAGTCCTTTTTCTCATTTTCTCTCTGTGGAGGACAATTATGATCATAGTTTTATACCAAAGTAAAATCTGGCATGGTAAGGCAAGAAAGCAATAATGTTCCATGAAGACCTGAAACAAACCCTCAGGAAACACAAGGCAGGAGAGACAATGCTTCAAAAAAAATAATGAGTATAGAGAAATAGCAAATATTATTAATATTTGGGCAGCAAATAAAGCATGTTCATAAGGTAGGATCTGAAATCTCAAGAAACATAATACTTCATATGAGAATGGCCCGTTGGATGCAATAAATCAAAAAGCAACTGAGGTGCAGAATTAAAGAATGATTCAGCTTGATAAAGGAAAAAGAAAATCAAACCAACACTCTATAATGCAATTTTTCTTGTAGATACCAAAACTACAGGTATTTTGGAGCTAGCTCAATGGCTGTCTCTGTATGACATATGTCAATAAATACACACACATTAGGGTACAGTGGGAGTACTACCTAGTGGAGGTAAGAACTGTCGGGCAGGCAAGATGGGTCTAGCAGCTGCCTACTGTCCTCCCCTCTGTGCCTGCTTTCAGCAAAGTCACCTGCTGAGCTGACTGAACCCTTATCTTCTTCCATCTGGAAGGACAGAAAAGCAACAGATCTTATAAAGCACCATGCTTACATTGCTTTAGAACAGTTACCATTGTTACAAGAACTTTCACAGGTCTGGTCTTGAGAGAACAAGGCATATTTACAAGGTCAAGAGGCAATTTTTATTTTTAGTGGATCAATTGCAGTTTCTCAGTGCCCAAGTGTTAAAAGTGTTTGGCCTTTTTGTGCTCTATAGACTACAACAAGGAAACCCAACAAATCTGGAATCTATCTAAAATTCTTAGGTTTGGAGTTTTGTTTTCCCCCTTCTAACAGAAAAGACCTTTTCAGTTTGTTTGTCTTATTGAAGGTTATTCCATAAGACAGACATTTCAACCCAAGATTTAACCACACTGAAAAGCTGGAACTTTGAGGAACGGGGAATGTGTTTAATCCTGTACACCAAGTTAAGAGCATTGCAGGGTATTTTCCTGAGCCCAGGTCCCAGCTGCCAACATTCTGGTGCCACATGGATGTTTTAGAAAATGGATATGAGATGGTTATTACTATTCCACAATTAAGTTAAAACATGCTCCCTACTGTAAATTTCACTGTAAATCTCTAACCCTTAATATACCGTATACCAAAATCCCAAACAATTAGATTTAAAATTTTAAAAGAAAATATATAGGAATGTTGACATCTAACAACTTTACTGCCATGATGTTTTAATCACTTCTTTTTCTATTCTTTGAATAAAATGAACCTACAAGTGCCAGATTATTTTATTATTTCTAAGTTATTAGAGAAAAGTTTCTTCAGGTAAGTAGTATGTGCACTTTTGTGACTGAAGTCAAATCCAAAATGGTGCATTCTCCCTTCATTTCCTCATCTTCCTGTGACAGATTTCTGTGCATTAGCCAAGAGATCAACATCAAGCTATGCTAACACAATCCACAGGTCTGTAAAGGAAGAGATTACCCTTGATCAAAGTGCAGCACATCAGGGGTTCTAGCACACCTCACCAGTGGGAATTCATGCTTCCAGCTGGACAAGTTTTCTCAGAAATTACACATTCCTTACAGAAAACATAGCTGTAAAAGGAACAGAGACCTCTCTGCTCTTGACTCGACACAGCTGGGCTGGGTCAGACCTGAAAGCTGTAGGGGGGGAAATCCTATGGAACAGGAGCTACAGTTAAAAATACAGATAAGGAATGAAGGCCACAAAGCCAGGGCCTGGAGCCTGGAGTTCTGGAGACAGCTAAAGAGCAGATCTTGACTGACATGAAGGGAAAACCACGCAACAACAGACTCATAGGGCTGGAGATGGGGGAAGAACAGGGTTTGGCTGTGACAGGGCAAATGCTGGGAAATGTGACAGGGCAAGTATCACTGTGCACTGACAGCCTTCTCTGTAAATAAAACCCTTGCTGGTGTCTTACATTTCCCCTGTTCTGGGTGCAGTTCATAACACACTGTCCAAAGGTAGAAACTCTGTAAACATAGTTAATCCCATCAGTAAGTAGAATTAAAACATCTGTCCAAGCAGCACTTCTCGAATGTGGCTTAAGATTTCTGACAGTTCTTACAAAGCACAGGACATGTAGACATACATGCACACAGAACACTTTCTTCACAGATAAAAACATGGAATGAGATACAGTTGGGCCCAGTTAGTACCCTAAGATATATATTTCACACATTCCAAGAACAGGTGAGGCAGCTGTGGAGGAAAGCAGTGCTCAGCCAGATTCCAGATAAGCACAACACCTGCACCTGCCTGTGCTGCCTCATCCCCTCTTCATCCCATGTTCCAAAAGGGACAGTAAAGTTCACAGGCAAGACTAACAGGCACATACAAGACTGCAATTCTGACATACAGGAATCACCTGGACACTTAGAAGATCCCCCCAAAGATCTTAACTGTATATCACCAGCATAAATTATCAACATCAATTTGAACATTTTTTGCACACTGTGAAGCCTACAGAAATAAAAAATTATTGTAACATCATACTTCTCTTTTAATTTGCATTCATAAAAGAAGTTTTCTTTTGATCTCAAGAGAAGAGTAAGCATTTTGGCAGAACAAGGCACAGCTCAGTTTAACCAGGAGTTATGCTCCTTTTGAGACTTTTAATACATATTTACAAAGAACAAAAACCTGCCAAAGTCTGTTCATCAACCTCCATGCATTCTGCAGTCACAAAGGATGCAATCCCTGGGTGGGCATGTACAAATGAGGTGTGACAGATTAGCTGCTTTACAGCTACATATCCACCAGGCAGCTGTTTTGTTTCATGCTCCTACAGTTGTCCTTGTCTTCCTTGCCCTATTGCTTTGAGAAAACCACAGAAATCAACCCATGCTCTTCACTCCACGTTGGACTTTATTTACTATAGTGAAGTGAGTAGTTTCTGTCTATCAACTGATTTTCCTTTTCACTGTTTTAGGCAAGGATCCACAAGATAACTTCTGGACTTTGTCCAAAGACAGAATAAAGAACTAGAGAAACCTGGATCCTTGTTTTCTTCTTGTTGCACTTTACAAGCTCAACTGCATATTAGAAAGCAGCCAGTGCTTGTACTTCAGGTACTATCAGATACTCAAGTGTGAAAACTGGATTTGCATAATCATTTGTTACTCATGGACAAAACAGATTTCTACTTTTTTTTGAACTCTTCCCTAAGTTTAATATGAAGAAAATTGCCTCACATTAGCAAGGATTCTCCTGGTTTTGGCATTTTAATGGCTACAGTGCTGCATTCCTAGAAAGGTTTATTTTCCTTTGACTATCCAGCTGTAGAACCATTAAGATATGTTTAGTTTTTCAAATTTTAACAGAATCTTCTGTTCTAAAACCTTTGGTGTAGATATGATGTGTGAAGTAATTCAATTAAATAATTCACTGAGAAAACAGAGACTTATATACACTTATCCAAAGCTCTTAAAAAGTAACTTGATAAACTAAGATATCTGATAAACTAAGAATTTGAAAAGCTAACTTGTAAAGGCTTTTGCAGAAGAACCTCCCCAATAAGTTGCTAAGTTAAACAGCTTTCAAAAGCTATACTGTACTTTGCCTGTTTTGAAGCCATCAAGTGCTGAATTCAAAACAAAACCAAACCAGCCCACCACCATCCCCCTGGGTGTTTGGAAATCCAAGGTGTTGTGTTTCACACTGGGGTCACTAACACCACAACACAATGGCCATTTCAAATTTTGCCTTGTAAAGTTGTAGTGCACTCTCAGAGGAAATACAAAACTTTTTTGGTTAAACAAACGGCAATTAAGTCCCTAAAATGTAGGTTAGTTGGTTCTCCTAGGCATCTATTTGCACATTTTTAACAACAAAGTCACCTTGAAAAATATTTAAAAGGAATCAGATCTTTGCATTAATTCTTGCTGTAGGATTTAGAAGGAGATATTGGTGGAATTGAACAGACTGAGACATTGCTGATGCACATGAATGCTTAAGTCTTACAGAAGAGAACCAGCATTTCATGTGCTGAACTCAGTGCATTTGAAGAGTTGCACAATCATGTTTTACCTAAACAGACACATGTATGCTTTGATCTTGTTTTGAATCATTTTCTGGGACTTTGTAGCCAAATGCCTTTAGGAATATGTATCTATACACATTGAAAACAAACAACACTCACTTTATAGCTGCACAAAACAGACACAAAAAGCCTCAGCTGCACAAGGGTATGGGCGCACCCAAGCTTCAAACATTTTCTGCTCTTTTGACACAATTGAAAGCAAATTAAAATGGGCAAATAACTTGCAAGAAATTGCTGTCTGAAATACATGGATCTTCTTGTCACAGCCTTATAAAGCTGAAATTATCCAGCATGCAAAATGCACTTTTTATCATTAAGGAGCTAAAAGCATTATAACCATGCTAGAAACTACAATTATTTAAAAATGGATGCAAGAATAGCTGATTTTTATTCTGGAAGTTGAGCATCATGCTAGGGATGTTTTTTCAAAAAAAAAAGCACGTCCAACACATGCTACTTAGGAGAAGCATTTGGCTCAGAAACACAGAGCAAAGCTTAGAAATCACCAAACTGAATGTTTCTGCACTACAGGTATTGCCCTCTCAACCCCGCTAATATATATATATTCATGCCTCTTCCCATCTCTCTCAGCACTGGTTAGTTCACCTTGAGCATGCACAAGAGTTGATGAGGAACTGTCCCTCCTACTCTACCTAATTTTGCTCAGCTGATTCCTTGCCCTGGACAATGGCTGCAGTGCGATGAACTCGTCACTTAAAGCAACTCTGTTGGAGTACATCTACAATTGGACAGAGAAGGGATGGAACATACATGTCAGTAGGTAGCAGTAGTAATTTTCTAAGAGAAAGACACAGGACAACACATTGTTATTTAAGTGGAATACACATCATATACAGAACACAAGCCTGGTACCTTCAAGACAGCTCCTGGGACCATCACAGCCAGTCACTGTTTGGCAGGACCATTCTTAAAGTCCCTTTGCTTTCAAACTGAGAGAAAAGGCCTGCACACTTTTACATCTGTGCTTTACCAGACACCTTTATTCTGTATTGCTTTCACCCTTCAGTAGTGCTGTGATTTATCTTTACCCAAAGATTTATATTTTGATTCACTTTACCTTACTGTCCAATTCCTGTTGGATGATTCTGTAACAGACCTATATTGAGAAATTGCCCACAAGTCACTTCAGGGCAACTGACCTCAGTGAAACATAAGATGGCTTTTCTTTAGGCCAGCAAAAACCCCTCAAAACACAGCAAAACTAAAACAAAATACAGTAACACACATTCACCATAAGTGCATTAAGGAACTGAAGTTACCAAGCTTATCCTCTATAAAAGGCAACTCATGCTTGCCTGTCAAATTCTTAATTTTCAGTTTCCCAAAATGAATGACTGAGATTTAAGTTGCTGTGACAGAGCAATATTTATATTTAAAAGCCTATCAAATTTCTCTCTCATATCAGTTACATTTCTCTGCTCTCTTATGAATAACTTAGCTACATGTAACATCTAACAGATCAGAGGCAAACTCACACTTGATGCTATCACATTATACTGACAAAGATGTAAAATCAAGGTAAGGCACATTCCTATAAATGCAGCAAATTCAGAGCACTAAGTCAGGTAAGTCACACGCACAAAAAAAATCTGAAAAATTAAAACAACAGGGGCAAGAATTTTCAGCAGAGAAATATGTGTTTTGCTCACTGCTCCTGGGATTAGTTTAGGATTTAAATGATGGCAGACAAATAATTTAAATAGCTGCAATTTAAAAACAAAGAACTAGATCATGTAACAATTTATCTTGCCATGATAAAAACACAGTAACTATAAACCAAGCTTTTTCTTTCCCTCAGTATGAAAATATACTAATATAGTCCTACAATTAAAAATTAATAATTAAACATGTTCAGTTATACAGAGGGTTCACCTACACTATGAAAAATCATTTAAAAGGACAATATACAAAGTTCCATATTTACTCCTTCAATGACTTCCACAGAATTCATTAGCATCAGTCACCACCCTTAGCATTCAGGACAAAGAAATTCTCCAAAGCCTTTCTAACTGAAAGTCGGTCTCTTCCTCTGCTTGGAAACGGAAAGAAAAATATTCACTAGGAATTTTAAACACAAATTATGAGGTATGATCATAAAAGAAGCATTCTGTCACTTCTTGACAACAAATGTGTTAAGCTGATCATCTGCTCCTCTTCAGTTACATCCACTTCCTCACTGCAAGAACAGTGAATGAAATCCAGTGGAGCTGATTGTCCCATTAAAGCAAGAGTAGGAAAATCTCAACAGATTATACCTCAAGAAAGGAACAAAGAGGTGCCATCTTTTTGCAAATACATTTGTAGCTACAATTCCACTATCAGACACACAAAGAGAAACCACTGGATGGCTGCTGAAGAATTTCTGGTCAAACCTCATTTCAGATACCTTGACATTGCAGCATCAGGAATTAAGAATTTTCAGAGAAATGACAGTATTTTGGTAAACAGATATCCCAGAGCTGACTCTCAAATGCAAAGTTGAAAGTAAATAAGGAAAAAGAAAAAAAGACAACCAATAAAGATGGCTGAAGCAAAATCCCCATGGCCAGGAATCAAGCTAGAGCCACAGGAAAGGTGTTAGATATTCATCAAGACTCCTTCTTAAAAATAAAAAGTCCTATTGTGTCCTTGACTGCACCGCTGTAATGGCATTAAACTGAACCAAAAAATTCTTTAGAAAGGACTCCTAAAGCAAGAGAATGCAGCAGGAAGTATATGGATAAAGGCAGGAAAGTCCATGTGGCTTTTTGGGTTTTAATTCGAGCACTTCAAGAACATGAAAAACCTCAAGAACCACACAAATATAGTGCCAGGCAGCAACAGGTGATGTACAGGAAGGAGGGAGAGTGTTTAATAAATATTGCCACTAGGTTTTGAAGGGAGAAAAAAAGATAGATAAGTATCTTTACCTATGGACACTCTAATCCAAGAAGTGCAGTAATGTGCAACCCAGGGTCTTACCGGATCTATCTGAACAGTCTCACAAAAGCCAGAGGTTATTGACCTTGGCTTTTAGCTACTAAATTCCAAGACAGGAAAAAGCAGCCAATATTCCAGTTTTGGAAAGGGACTAGTGGGATATTCTGGCTAGCAGTAGGCTTCTCAGCATGATGTTGATCCTAGGCAAATTAGGAGAACGTCTCACACGGATTTTTTTTTTAAAGACGTAAATTAGAAGAGTAATATAATTTAAATAAATCAATGTGCACTTATATCAAAGTAATTACAAGGTTGGATGCTAAAGATATCAGCACTGATGCAGTGCAGTCAGGAGTTCTGCAGGGCACAGAGCTCAGTGCCACCTTGCATTAAGCAATTAGGACACCACAAAATTGATCTGGCACACAGGTGGACAGAAAGCTGCTAAGAGGTTTCAGACCATAACTGTGCATGGGATATCTCAGTCAGTTGGGTTCTTCATTAGCTGGCCCTATGCTAATTGACCTCTCATTAATGACCTGAAAGAAACCAACATCACCACCTGCAAATCTGTAGAAGATGCAGAAGACAACAGGTTATTGATGTATTATTGATATATGTTATTCTGTAATCTGAATGTAGCTGAGAACTCGTTATTTCCATACTTGGCACTGATGTCTGCTGTGCTGGAATATTGTGTTCTCTGGTGAAATCCAAAATTCAAGATGAGGCTGAAGAAGGGTGAAAATTACAGTAGAAACACAAGAATGATGAGAAGATTCTAAAACAACCTTTTTGACTGAAGATGCAAGTCCAATCTACCTATCAGTGCTAAAATTAACTTGATCACAAAGCTAACTGTGAATAAAACAACTGTAATAGAAACCTTCTCAGTTTAGCAGAAGTATAAAAAGATAAAACCTTGAAAACTGAAACCAGACAGTCACAATTAGAACAATAGGTCAGGATGACTTCCCCATAACTGTCACTAAAAAGAAGGAAACACTCAGAGATGAGATATTTACCTAAAAGACAGTCCAATCTCACCAGAATGATTTAAAGGATTTTTTTGTAGCCTGTGTCAGGCAAAAGGGAGATTCCATTACCACAGCATAACTTTAGACCTTGTCTATGAATCTATGAAACCACCACATGGGTAATTAGTTTCAATTACAGAATCAACAATCAAATGCATAGCATATGAAATGCCTGAGGTTTAAGAAATACTAATTAAAACAAGTTTTACTGAAGTAATTTTTAAAATTGTTTCCATCGTATTTTAACAACTATTCAGTGCCAATTAGTGCAGCAGCTTCTAATACTACTAATACCTAGACAAAAAGTAAGTTAATATCTATAAAGCAGTATAAAAATGCACAGTATGATCCTTTCATACAGTTGCAAGCTGAGAGGCAAGAGATTGAGTGACCCCTTCATAAATAATACTATTCTTTTTATTACCAATTACTAAACAAAAATATTACTGCTTTGTAAAATGGTGTCCTCACTTTCATAATTTTAAATTCACAAGTGTATTTCAAAATGAGAACACTTCTCTGCATCAAACATGACAGCAATGGAAGAGGGTAACTATTGGTCAAGTTGGATACAAAAGCATAACATTACCTGAGCTTTTTCAGTACTTGTTGGTTGCAGATGTCTGTACAGCACTTTCTTCACAACATCAATAAACAAACAAGCAACTACTATGAGGATTATGGCAAACCAAGCAGAACCACTTGACAACAGTTGAACAAATACAAAGTACATGTCCTGGGTATGTAAAAATGGCCTGAAAAGTTAAAAGAAGTGGCAATTACAAAAAGGAACTTCGAGGAACAAAAGTACAGCACAGGCTGTCTCAAGAGTGCCTTTATTTTACACCAAACAGAGAGACTCGGGATGCAGAGTCACAACTGCACCATGTCCATGTGAAGTCCAGCAACCTGTTGGACCTGACCTGCAAATGAGCTCCAGGGAAAGAGGGTACCAAACTTTGGAGGAAAAGGTTCTGATTTAGTTTTAAATTGTGTTGCACAGAATCAATCACCATCCTATCTCTCCAGATTCCAAACTACAAGCAAAACCACTTCACTTTACTAATTGAAACCCCAGCATCTTTATTTCTGTTGCAATTATTTACCTATTACATAGCATCTCTGGGAACCTATTAAAAATGCCTTTATAGTTACAGGCTGTCAGAGACAGGTACTGTGTGTCCTGGAGCACAGGACTGCACAGCAGCACTTCTTAAATGTTTCAAAGAACCACCAAAAGCAAGTGGCCAGTCTAGATTTAAAACTTTTTTTTCACAAACCTGTTACAAAATTCAGAGCAAGATAATAGTGTTTTCACTGTTTCAATGTTTTTCAGCTTTATCGATATCACATGTGATAAAAAGGGGGGGAAAAAATCACTTACCAGATAATTCCCCCATAAAACAAGGAGAATATGAAATAAAATACAATGGATCCCCAAGTAACAAAATGGTTTATCCATGTCCAGAAGTGAGTTTCTAGTGCCATCTAAAAGAGAGAACTTCAGTGAGCTTCTGTTTTCCACTCAGTTCACAGAAAATGATAAATATCAGTCAGAACACATTTATTAACTTCCAGCCCAAACGCTAAATATTATTGCAACACACAAAAACTAAAGAAAAATTTCAACCAGTGTTGAAACTAAACATAAAAGCCACCTATCTGGAACACTCAAGAATCAGTAACTTTGGAACCAATTTTAAATTACTGCTTTATTACTTATTCCCCAAATATCCAAACCCAGAGAGCAGTCAGTGTGATATCTCACCTTCATCGTAACAGTTATAACCATAACGGTGAAGACCAAAGTACCAAATGTCCAGTTCCCAAACATCTAAGAAAATGGCAAGGCAAAAATCATGGAAAAAAAAAAAAATCAGTTAAGAGCATTCACAGTAAGTTAAATTCTTCTCAAATCAGCTACTAAAGAAATAAGGCATAAGCTTGTGACACGTAATCGTCATGAAAAAAGCAAGGGGGTTACAACATCAACTACTAGAAAAAAATACTGGTTATGATAAGAGCAAAATTAACAACCCACAAGTCATCTTTCTTCATGGTTCAAAACAAATCACCACAAANGGTTTAAGAAATACTAATTAAAACAAGTTTTACTGAAGTAATTTTTAAAATTGTTTCCATCGTATTTTAACAACTATTCAGTGCCAATTAGTGCAGCAGCTTCTAATACTACTAATACCTAGACAAAAAGTAAGTTAATATCTATAAAGCAGTATAAAAATGCACAGTATGATCCTTTCATACAGTTGCAAGCTGAGAGGCAAGAGATTGAGTGACCCCTTCATAAATAATACTATTCTTTTTATTACCAATTACTAAACAAAAATATTACTGCTTTGTAAAATGGTGTCCTCACTTTCATAATTTTAAATTCACAAGTGTATTTCAAAATGAGAACACTTCTCTGCATCAAACATGACAGCAATGGAAGAGGGTAACTATTGGTCAAGTTGGATACAAAAGCATAACATTACCTGAGCTTTTTCAGTACTTGTTGGTTGCAGATGTCTGTACAGCACTTTCTTCACAACATCAATAAACAAACAAGCAACTACTATGAGGATTATGGCAAACCAAGCAGAACCACTTGACAACAGTTGAACAAATACAAAGTACATGTCCTGGGTATGTAAAAATGGCCTGAAAAGTTAAAAGAAGTGGCAATTACAAAAAGGAACTTCGAGGAACAAAAGTACAGCACAGGCTGTCTCAAGAGTGCCTTTATTTTACACCAAACAGAGAGACTCGGGATGCAGAGTCACAACTGCACCATGTCCATGTGAAGCCCGGCAACCTGTTGGACCTGACCTGCAAATGAGCTCCAGGGAAAGAGGGTACCAAACTTTGGAGGAAAAGGTTCTGATTTAGTTTTAAATTGTGTTGCACAGAATCAATCACCACCCTATATCTCCAGATTCCAAACTACAAGCAAAACCACTTCACTTTACTAATTGAAACCCCAGCATCTTTATTTCTGTTGCAATTATTTACCTATTACATAGCATCTCTGGGAACCTATTAAAAATGCCTTTATAGTTACAGGCTGTCAGAGACAGGTACTGTGTGTCCTGGAGCACAGGACTGCACAGCAGCACTTCTTAAATGTTTCA
>VXBB01024238.1:886226-930530 GCA_013399915.1 Illadopsis cleaveri | reverse complement strand
AAATAAAAAAAAAAAAAAAAAGCCCAAAACAGTAATATGAAATGATAGGAAAATGAAGACACCAATTTGATCAATTAATTGTAAGTGTCCAATAGAAAGGAAATATTGGGTGGAAGGTATTCACTTTAAGAGCAAAACACTTTTGAGTTTAAACGCTTCTAGATAATTTTAAACATGCAGCATCAAAGGTAGGTTCACTTTTAACCCCAAGCACAATACTACAATTCAAAAATAATGGTGCCATTGTATTTTACAAAGAAAATGCTAAGAAAAAGACACTTTGTTTCAAGGCTAATAAACAAAAAAATAAGCTCTAATTCTGAAACACTGAAATCTGTCACTTTCATATTCTTTTGTGCCCATAAATTAAACTATCAAAACTCTGAACAAGGTCTACAACAATAAAATCTCAGCTCTGACAACCAAGCAGGGATGCTGTGGTTGTATCTCTCTGCACACATGCTACTCAGGGCTGCCACTGTACACCAGGTCCAGCCTGGAACTGGCTGGGGGATCACAGGGAAGATGTTGCTGTTTTGAAGATGCTTTTGCCACTGACAAACTGAACAATGACCAAATCCTCAACTCTGTGTTTACTGGTAGCAGACTAAGCAAGCAAGGAGGAAGGTACCACATGCAGACAGACAACCAGGGTCATCCTAGAGCTGGTGTGTCAGGACAGCACAGGGACAAGGAACTGGGATTCACACAGTTGTAGTTCTTGTTGCAGAGCTCTGACAAAAACATCCCAACAGCCTGAGGACAGATCTCACAACTGCTTCTCTCATCTACACACAAGGTACAAAACTGAGGCAGCCATGAGTCTGGATTTACTGATAATTTTAAAGATCCTTGTGATAATATGCCTTCTTGAAGCCTTGGATTTACTAGTCCTACCAACAGTCATGGTTAACAAGGAACATGCTTGTTGTTAACTGCTGCAATATTCAACTTAAAAGTAAAATTAAACTGCTTCTCCTGAGTGACCTGTGAAAGAAAGTGTCTTTGCTAACACTGCTCTCAGTGGTCACAGAGTTAGAATGCAAAACACAAACAGGTTCTTGCCACCATTTTATTTTTGAACACATTTACACTGTGGATGCTGCATCCTTTAATCCCATGACGTATCAGATACAATATTTTGTATCTCCTCCTCTTCTAAACTCTTACCATTTGCCTGTTAGGTTTCAATATCTGACGACATGCACAGCATGAAAAAGGGGGGAGAAAAAAGAACTAAAAGATCAAGTAGTTGCACAATGTGTTGAGGTAAGCCCAACAAAGCACCAGCATTAACAAACTACTTACAATCTCTTCTATTCTGCTGTGCTCTGAACTGAGAACTTGGAATGGAAACGTGAGGCCTTGCACTAACACTACCTTGGTACTACAGATCTGTAAAGGTGATCACTTCTTGAGGACTTTAAAAAAGCACTTCAGCAGTGCACAAAATCCTCTTGCCCTTAATTTTGGCTTTTCCAGGCACACGTTAAATTTGCAACTATGTAATGCAGATATTTCCCTGCAACACAGTTCTACCAGTTTTAATCACCATCTTTTAGCAAACACAGAGTGGCAGAGTAACTAAAACCGAGAAAAGTCTTAGAATTTATTTGAAGTCATATCACAAAAGAAGCTAAAGGGCAGCTGCCAATTCCCCAAACCAAACAGCTGTTACCAAATACAATGGAAGAAGTCTCTTCCTGCCCCGTGGACATTTAGTAAGCAATTCTGAAGTGAGGTGCTTTGACGGCTGAAGATGGATGCACCACACACACTGATTCATAGTCTAAAATTACCTCATTACAAGAGTCCTGAAGGACCTTTACCAGCTCACAAGAATTTCAAATCCCACAGCTTGTAACAAATGACAAGAGAGGACACACTCATGCCTCAGCTGGAAAGTGACATTTTAGTCTAAGGCATAACTATTTTAACATTCTTATCAAACATCTGATGATCAAACATCTCTCCCTTCACTGCTCCTCCCTCTGCAGGGACACTGCCACCCCCAGCTGTGCCTGCAGCCCCTCAGGACCATTCTGTTCACTGTCTGTACCTCACTGCACCTCTGACTAAACCTCCTGAGCTCACACCCACTCCCTGGCACCAGGTGACACTGGGAATTCAGCAGGATGCTGCTTTTGTCCCTTGTGCCATAACTTCCAACTCTGCCAAGCACTGTGAGAATTGGCAAGTTCTTCATGCCAGTATTAAGAATGGCATAATGAGAAGCAAATGTATTTTTCCATTACTACCCACGTTTAATGAGGGAAAAATCAATATCTAATTGTTCTAAATTGAGTTAACTAACTCAGAACCTGGGGAAATAAGGAAACAGACTTGTAATGGTTTCATTCAAGCTTTAGAGTTTCTTTGAAAATGATTCTACCTGTGAACTTTAACATCTTTAAAATACAAAGTGTCAAATTAATGTATGATGATTTCATTAAGTTTTGGCCTTAAAAATATTTATTGAATAAAAAGTATAATTTAAAAGCAGCTTGCGCCACTAAATTTAAAAAAAAACAGAGTATTTAAAATAACATATTTTCAGGAGAAGGTTTAAGACTTCTGTCAATTTTCAGCCTAACTTTTTAAGAGATACTGAAGAGAAGCCATTGCTTGATATTGCAATTAAGTCCAATTCAAAATGAGTTTTGAACGAATGATTATAAATTCTTGTTTGCTGACATTATGAAATAGGATTTTGACAAAAACAGTTTACAAAATACAACAAAGTTTAAGACAACCACGATACATCTTTTCTCTTGAAAGATATGTTCTTCAGGGACATATCCTTTCTGACAACTCCTTACAATTTCCATGCTAAGAAATGCTGCTCTTGAGAGCACACACAAATACTGACAAAGAATCTTTGATAATTGTAGTTCATAAAAAACAAAATTTTTCAGACACAGGAGGATTTTTCAAAAAAGCATTAAGAAATATTGCAAAAAATACAGTTGTAAAATAACACTTAGGATATTGTACCTGGCCATTTCCCAGCAGAGAAGTGTCTTCTCCCATTAGAAGATACGAGCCATAAAAGAAAACAAATGCATGAAAGAAGCCCAAGATGGTCCAATACAGAAATGGTTTAAACCCCAGATGGGCATTTTTACTGATGTCTCTGCAGAAATAAAACAGATTTTGGTTTTCATACTGTCCATAACCATCAGCTATCCAAACTGCATGACTGCTACTGCTTTGAATAAATGTAACTTTCAACTGCACTGAGACACATTTAACAAATGCTGATATATGAAAAAAATACACAAATCATGGGCAAAAAAAGAACTCTGAGCTCTCATGATTTGGCTCTGCTTTAAGGAGTGATGACCAAAGGTCAAGGTCTCTAATGGGTCAAATTCAGAATAGCACAAACTAGAATTCTTGTCCCTGGAGGTGGAACTGCAAGAGGAAGAAAAATCCAGATCTCCTGATACTTACTCCTTGCTCTGCTTTAAAGACCTTACTTCTCTGAGAGAAGACATCTCTTTTTTACAAAAATACCTACTTTTTCTCCAAAAATAAGAATGCAGTGCAACGTGCTACCACTGGGAGGACATCTAATTCTACAGGAAATCACTCCTCCTTTTACTAAAGGATTTTTTTGTGGTCATTCTCCTAACCATGGTGTCCTAGTTTTTCATTCTCCTGTCTGAGTGATTTTCACCTCCCACATGTAATGGAGGAGAAGGCTGCCAATCATGTAAGCTGACCAAGTGCTCAATGCTTTTCACTTGTCATGGTTGACATAAAAAGACACTTCTCTTAAAATGTTTCTTTTAATTAACTTTTAGGATGAGAAGTACGTAGCTACAATTCTTCCTCATCAAGATAGTTACTAAAAACGCCCAAATTAGGGAAAATCATTGTACAAATGCCTAATAGCAAGTTCAGAGCTGTGCAGATGCCTCTGCTGCTGTACAAGATGTGCCCCTGTGGGAACTGATGCAGGACATACATACCTGTAGAGCACAGGTTTACTCTGCAATACATGCGGGTGCACATGCTGCTCAAAAAGACTGTAGATGAGGACAGGCAGGGAAGTGAAACAAATATTGTACAAAGTCAGGTATACACTGTCATAGAGCGTCTGCAAAGGAAAGCAAAAAGCATTTTATGCCTTGGAATTCATGAAGATTTATTAGCACACTTATAGCAACAACGATTGATGAGTTACATGAATTTGCTAGTTAGGAAAACAGCTGCACTCACATAACAATTTAATAACATCAGCTACCAAATAGAGAAAATAAAGCTGGGTATTTGTTAAGTGTAACATCTCTACCGTTCCTTATGTTACTCTTTCCTATTTTCTTAATTCTGCACCTCAAGTGTTTCACATACAAGATGCCAGGCATGCAATACTTACTTGTTGTGAAAACAAACAGAAGAACTGATATAAAAATTGTGGTGTAATAAAGCACACATTCTGAAATAAAGAGAAGTGAAGGAAATAATTAATCCTTAGAACATGCCTCATAGCCCTAAAAGAAATTGCTAACTCTTACAAGCTGGTAAAAACATACAGGGAGAGCACAAAGCATTTCAGCATTTTACTTGGCCAAGTAAAGCCAGATGCTTTGTTTGAGAGGATATTTTGTTTGTTTGTCCTTTGGGACAATGAACCTGAAAAGTATGAACTTAACTAAATGTGCTTGATGAGCACAGCTCACTACAGGAGTCTTAGTAGTATTTACGTAGAAAAAACCCGTTCATCTTCCCCTTCAGTTCCTTTTTAAGAATTTCTTTGCAGAATAGATTCCACATTTTATTCAAGAAAGCTGTGCCCTCCTCACTGAGTTTGTTGCACGGAAGCAAACAAAGCAGAAACCAAAATATAACAGCATGCTATTGCCTTTAAATGAAAGAAAACAACTTCAAAAGGGACTTGGGAGCCAAAGCTGAAACCCCAGATAAAATTCAATAAATTTAGTGAGTTTTGACTTGTTATGAAAACTGATGCACAAGTCAAAAAAAACCCAAAAGCATCTCAAACAACCAACCACAACCTAGCCTTGAGAAAACAAACATATCAGCCTCTCTGCCTACACAGACTCAGTGTGGTATTTAAGGCCTATTTCTAGGCCTTTTAAGGCCTATTTCTAGGTGGAGACTAAACAATTTCACAGTTAAACTACTGCATTAGGCTGTAAAATATAAAATAAAAAAGCCCAGAACACATGTTTAAACAGAGATATTTAACCTGATACCAACAAAAATCTCAGATCTGAAATAAGTTTCTTGCTGGGAAAAGAACTCACCTTATAAAAAAAGTACTGTACAAGGGTTGCTATTCTAATATAGTAAAAGTGCCCATGAACAAAAAGCAACTTGGAGAGGAATTTAAACCGTGCTATTGCATAGTCACTGTTTCTCACAGCTTGCCTTCCTTCCTTGCCCATGATTCCTGCAATGTTTGGGAAACAAAACACAAAACAGGTTAAGTATAACAAAAAATGAAGTTTAAAAAACCCAACAACATACATCTGAAGCTACAGCTCTGTCTTCCTGCACTTCAACACTGGAAGGACTTTAGCAGCTTTCTGTTGCAAAGAAAGATACTAATCCTCACACTTATAGCTAAAGGAAGCTGCTCATTTGATGCTGATTCAAATAAAGCAGCCTCAATTGCTGGAGACAGAGGGAAGTTACCTATGCCAACATGTGCCTCCTGGATCATGCTCACATCATTAGCACCATCTCCAATTGCCAACGTTATGGGCTTCTCTGGAGAGGTTTTTAACAGTCGAACCACCTGGAAAAACAAAATGAAACACTTTCAGATTAGACAGCCTACCTACAAACCATGCCACCAACTCCCAAGCATTAGGAATTATTAGGAATTCCCATGTATTATATCCCAGTTAGCTGCCTATCTGTAGATACAATTGATATGTTTTATGAACATGCATGTTTGGGTGAAAAACAGCTCTGGCATGCATACAGTAATTCAAAAATTCAAAGAACAGCTCATATGCATACATTAATTCCTTCTTTAGAAAACCTGCCTGTTTCAGAGCACAAGACTGATTTAAATATTATATCTGCCTTGAGACCATTTTCCTGTTCTTATTTCAATCTTCTTTTACAGCTCTTAGTTTGGTGCTTTATCATACAAAACAAAGTCAAGTAAAATTTGGAACTGAAAATTTAGTTATGGAGTAGTACAGATTTAATGCCCTTTAATAACCCAGATTCTTCATATTTATAATTAATTGAACTAATCCAGGTGAAGGAAGAATTTGAAAAAGCAAATGCATTAGCTAGAAGATCAATAGGCTGTTATTAAGGAAAATAGCTTCTTTCTAAAGCAACTTCATTATCACCAAGGGGTATTCTCAACTGACAGAGGAACAGAAGAAGATATGACAGAATGAGGGAAAAAATTGTTGACATACAAGACCCTAAAATACTCAGAAGAGGAGCACTGGTATCAGATCTTCAATGTAAGTGTCAATAATACTCTAAATACAGAGGAGTTAGGTGAGGCTTTGGTTAAAGAGAATTAGTGATTCATTAACCTCCCACAGAGCTCCAGGTTAAAGTAGAAACTTCACTAATTCAGTTGTAAATGGACTGCAGGTAAAGGTATGAAGACAGATCTCAAGAGGTTTTCCAAAACCAAGAAAATAAATATGCATGAAAAAATATTTTCCCTCTCAAGTTCCAGAAACCCCAAAGTGGAAATATCAATGGAGCAACTGCATGAGGTTCAGTAGACATAAAAAACTGTATTGGAGTAATTGAGTTGTAGCCAGCAGTGTCAGGGCATTGGTTCACAGGAGTGGGAATTCACTTCACAGTGAGAAATACAACAGTGATTAAACACAGTCCACAGCTCAGAGAAATCCACCTGATTGTGGGAATACATTCCCTAATTGCAGGTATTAATATTCAAGTTTAAAGGTTCCCCATTCCTAAGGGGTAATTATTTCAAGTACATTTAGCATTAGATCCTAGGCAGCAGCCTTAGAGAGGTAACAAGGCTGCAGGACGTCACCCAGATCAGTCCTCTCGAGATGCCCAAGGCCTGGGTAATTTGGACAGACAAACATCTATGTGAAAAGGTCAAGACAGATCCTCTGGCAAATTTTAGCAGCAGCAATCAGCAGCAGCTCCAAATGACTGACATGATGATGTTTAAAAAAGGTTTTGAGTCATGAAACATACCAAAATTAGTAGTGAGACTGCTAACCATACATTAAGCTGAGTTCCAGCCTAATCTTGGAATAAACCTCACAAAAAGGTTGCCTACAGCAAAAATTAATGTGCAAGACTAGACTAAACTGCCCTGCACTTCTTTCCCTCATGTTGTATGGCATTTGTCTTGGTGATTTATACACTTCAATGTTTGAAATTAAAAACTCACTGCAATCAAAACTACATTTTACTGTATTTCATTACTCAAGACAGGAGATAATCTCAATTATCTGGTAGTGAGGAGAGGAATTAAGGAAAGCGGTACAAAACATTATAAATCAATTTAAATAACAAAATAAGAACAAGGACATGACACTGACAAATAACTGCACTTTACAGAGAGAGGATGGCAAAAATTTCAGCTAAAAGAATGTACAGAGTGGACATTCAGTGGTTTACTCAGGGTAGCTACAACTTCCTTTCAACATTTTACTGAAACTATTACTGTACCAAGTGAACAGTTCTATACTGAAGTGATTCTAAAGACTGCATGAGAATTCTCTCAGGAAGAGAGACCTCCAAACTCCAAACAGGTCACTCCTGTTACAGCAAAACAGCCTGCCTCTTGAACATCTAATACCTCACAAAAGGGTTTCTTAGTTGTTGTGTTTTAAGGTAAAGAGATGTCTTTTCATGAAGAGAAAATTTCAAAAGAAAAGAGTATTATAGTTCTTCAGAGCTTAGCTTTCTGGAGTTTAAAAAAAAAAATCAAAAAAATCTTAATTTGAATCTTACCCAACATGTATTTGAGTAAAATTCAGTAGATGTGAAGGAAAAATGGTATTAGGAGAGTATCAAGGCAAACCTTTCCTGGAGACTAGGCCTTGGCTTCCCTTCCCTTTTACTTCTTCCTCAAATTTGGGTATTTTTAAAGTATTTAGAGAAGCAAAGTTTCTCCTTACAGGTTCATGAATTTTCAGTTTAGTTTTTTTGGTTTGGAGAAGTGATGGAGCAGCATGCAGGAGATTGGGAGAGCTGCTGCCTTACTGAATACTCAAGAGGCAGAATAAAGATGAGCTTGGTGGCAGTGTTTTGACTTCTCCATCCACTTGCAAATTTTCAAACACACATGTAGAAACGTCTGAGCAAACTACTCTAGATCTGAATTTAACAAGGATTCAGCGGTCACAAAAAGGGTCAGACAAACAAACAAAGCAGAAACAGAAATCTTTGCCTCCTCAAAGCATGATAAAAGTACTCAAAGGCAATCCTGACTACATTCTCACTTACCTTTGCTTTCTGAAGGGGTGCCATGCGACAGCACAACACTGCAGAACAGTTTTTGCAAACTTCCATGAACAGTTTTTCATGTTCCCTGAGTGCAAGAGAGAGGCTGGTCCCGTCCACAACTAGTCCATGCTGGATAACATGGTCTTCTTTTATTCTATTGGGGGACAAAAATGTTGACTTTGCACCACTGTTAATGGTAAAATTCCAATTTTGCTATAAACCATGTTGTTGGCCAGACAATAAGCAAAAGAGTTAATCTGTCAGACAGACTACTTCTTCCAGCCTGTTATGATATTAATAACTTTTTTTAAAGACAACTTCTTTGTTTGGCACATGCATCAAAGAGACTGCCATAAAATTTAAAAATGAAAGGAACCCAAGTTAAGATCATCATTGAGATAATGACATCTCAGGTATTTTACCTCTTGGCTAGCTGCCTCAGCTGTTCTGCACAGGTACTGTCTGACTTGTGCTGCACAAGCTCAAGGATGTTCATGGTTCTGTGAAAGTGTCCACAGGATAAACTGACACTGACAGCTGTTTCGTGCTTGTCTCCAGTGAGCACCCACACTTTGATACCAGCCAGCCTGAGGGCTTCTATGGTTTCTTGGACTTTCTCCTGCAGTCTAGAGACAAAAAAAATCTTAAATAACCAACTGAACACTTTACAAAGAAAAGAGCCCATACTGTAACTCCATGTTACCACTGTAACCCCACTGTTATGGTGAGTTAAGTCTGCCATTCCAACCTTACATGTATTTTCGGAGAATCATAGTCTGGCAGATGATATTCTGTTACCAGCAACAAAACAAAGGCCTTGATGAAACAAAAACTGCACTTCAATCCTGCTAAGGGATCAAAAATTTGTAATAAGCATATCTTGATTCAAACTAGGCACCATTTGAGAAGTTTTAAAACAGCCCACAATAATTCCTGGCCACTGTGCTGCATGAAAAGCTTCTCATGCCCCATGTGCTCACTTCAGTGTATAACACACCCTGTGACCTACAGAGCACAAGCAGAAGCAGAATGCTTTGCAAAGGGGCTGTGTGTAGAAGCTTTCCTAAGGAATTTGCTGCTACATTAAATATTTGCTGCAACTATCCCATTTCACATGAAATCTCTCCTGAGGAAACACACTGTACATCATCATTCTTTTGACGGAATCAGTTGGTACAAGTTTTGTTTTCAACGTGCCTCAATCCAAAGGTAAATATACTAAACAAGAATAGCACAGAACTTTTGGTCATAGTGGGAGAACTTTTCACACTTCATAATTCAAGTATAAATCCTAAACTCGCTGGGTTTGAGCACAGATAGCAGTAACTCCATGGCATACTTGTCTTCTACTCCTGTAGCCCCAAGTAATTCCAGATCCCTTTCTATGAAGTTGAACACATCTGCCAATCTCTCTTCCCGCTGCTGTAAGGCAGTCCTGGCCTCATGAAGGCGTTTGCCAATTTCTTGGTACTCCTCGGGGGTGAATCTTCTGTAGGCCACACACAAAGTTCTTAGGCCTTTCTGCAAGAAAATAAAAGACTACATTCAGAGTAGACAAGATTCTGATCTAACAAGAAGGTGTCACCAGCAATTTTTTCACTTCAAGTCACAATTTACGCTGCACAAATTTTCTTCTGATCAGCTGAGGCTGGGAGCTGGTCAAGCACATACACTTACCAAAGCAAATTCATCCACATGTATCCTTGTTTTATCTATTTCTCCACTCTTACTACGAGGAAGAATGGAAGATTCTGCTCCCTTTGTGAATAAAAGCTTCTCCCCTACAAAGTCAGATAGAACTGAAATTAAAAATAATGCCATTTAAGAAGTTCTCAAATGCTGCTTGTGCAATTTCTGATCACTTACCTGAGGGACTCTCTACAATGACACTCATTCGTCTGCGGTTTGGATCGAACTCCAAAACATGAAGCAATTTGTACCTGTATTTTGTGTTTTAGAAGAGGGAACAGGAAGAAAACATTTTTAGAAATAAATTTCCAAAGACAATTACTTATAAATAGACTCTTACACCACAGACCTTTCCTCAAAGTCATTTTTGTATAGAAACTCCAAAAGCAATGCTACCACTGCTAAACAACAATCACTGTTCATTGCTTTTTATCAGTTTATATATGCTTAATTCCATTCTGTAAGAATAAAAGGTTCTTCTACCAACAGGAAGAGCTTTCTGAATAGTAACTTGACATTTGGTGATTACAAGCAGCTCCTATCTATTTCTTCATCCTTCTGTCAATACTTGAAGTATAACTTTGAAAACAACGTTTTGTTTCTGACAAATCTGTAAAAGATCTAGACTGTCAAAAAACTGTGTGTGCCCTGGTAAGTGCATTAGTTTGTTATGTTACCCCTAGCTTAGAAAATTAATTTTAGACATTTAAATTCAAAGTACTGCCAACTAGCTGACACAGATCAAATGAGTAAAAGGAGTTACAGCATACTGCAGATATAGAGTTATTAATAATTTGTACTCATTTTGGGAAAGTTTAAAATATCCAATTAGATTATGTACAGATGAGACTGGTTCTGGGAATTTCTAAAGCTGAAACAATACTTGAATAAGCAATTCAGTTTTCCAACTCTGCTACAGTCTCAACCTTTGAGGAATGGGCAAAGATACAAACTGTTACAACACACACCTACACAGAGTAACTCACACAAAATTCTTGCATCTCAGCTACAATTGGTAAGGAATAAGATGCAAGCTGTCTTGAAGACATCAAGGGAAAAGCATTAAACAGAGCACGCTGTGGAAAGGCAAGGTTTGCTTACGAACAGAGAGGATTAAGAGGAGAACATTACATTAATTTTCACTACTGTTCTGTCCTTCAAAATAATCAAGGAAAAAAAACAAATACCTCTCTGGTTTTCCAAGACTTTTTACTTCCATACTGTCTCCACTAATTCCAGTAAATACTACTCCAACCCTAGAAGTAAAGAAAATATACATTTAATTATCACTTTAGACATAATGCCTATTAATGGAGGGAGGGGGAAGATGGCAGGGAAGAAAAGGAGAGACTCTTAACACCCCATTACTGTACTCTGCTTCTAGGAGGAATTAAGAATGTCCATTTCTGCAGTATTTTATTCACATCATACTCTGACCACTGTAATTTCGCAAGTATTTTCACAAATATTTTAAAACATCACTTTGTAATACACCCGGGGAGGTTGTGTATTTTACATTTGAATGTTTTCCCAGTAAGGTGACAGGCCCTGGGCAGTGTCCTGAGCCATTTCTAGGGCTGCTCTTGCAGGCAGTTCCTGTGTCTGACAGCCCTGGCAGCGCTGCTCACCGGCTCGCAGCTTCCACCAAAGCCTTCTCATCTGGGGAAGAGGCATAATATTCCAGAGGGGATGTTATTCCATTGGTGTGCCAGGGACCGTCAGCACCATCTGTCTGATCCGCATTGATCTGCACTGTGTGACACAGACAAACTGCCTTCAAGAAAAGCTCTTCCTCTTTCACCTAGAAGAAAGAAAAAAACTTGATTTGTAACATTTATATGTCAGTCCGGTTTTGAACATACTTAAGGAAAAAAAGTGTTTTTACTTACAAATCTGCCAAGCATTTCTTGTTAAATAATCACATCTCAACATGTTTAATAAATATTGTTTGTTCAGTGACACATGAAAGCTTCAAACTATTCACAAATTCTGATTTATGTTTGGGTTGGGGTTTTTTTTATGCTAATGGTACAAGAATATTTCTCTGAAATAAAACACTTTCCATCTAGCATGACTAATGGTGGGAAAACCAAAGAGCCTTACCAAACCATGCCTATTTCCATCTGGAGAATCTTCAGAAAATCCCTCTGGAGTTAGTTTACCATTGACCTCTTGGTACTTTATGCCATTAATGGAGCACTCCCGAAACTGCATCTCATTTTCAGTTAATGTACCAGTTTTGTCTGTAAACACATACTCTACCTTTTGTAAAACAAAACAAAAAAACAAACTTGGAATTGCATGTACTTGTTAGAAGAAAAGAAGGTACAACAATCTCCACTCACACTTCCAATTCAAACATTTTTTAATCATATAAGAAATTTAACTTCTGCCATCACACGTTTATACCTTATTTTAAAATTATTCAGAAATCATATTACAAATAATAAAAAGCCTGCAGTAACAAATTTTAGTATTAAAAACTAAGTAGAAAATACGTTAAAAAACCCCAACACATATTTTTTACCTGTCCCAATTCCTCATTGAGGTCTGAAGTGTTTACTTGTGCTCTCTGGTTTGTTTCTTCATGATAGAGGTCAAGGTCCCAGCCAATAAAAAAAGATCCAAGAAATTTCTGCATCTCAACAGTCACATAGAGTGAAATGGGTATGATAAAATTGTAAAGTACCAGAAAAGCAAGAAAATCTGAAATAAATCTCAGGATCTACAAGAGAAAAAAAGAAAATGTGAAGATTACCACAGTGATCAGGTGAAACGTGGTGACTTAATAAGGCTTCAATATGCATGAAAACTGACAAACTGGGAGAGTCAGAGAAGCCCAAGTCCCACGTACACACGAGAGAGACAACACTCCAGTGACAACGCAGGCATTTGCAGGTTGCCCCAGTAACACGCCTTCACACTGATGCAAAAAGTCTGCCTTAAGCTGTGCCTGGAGGTTTCAATTCACAAGTCCATTAATTTTTGTCTCTCTACTGAATCTGCCAATTAATATTAACTGTCATGCTGATTCTGTTTTCCAGCTCTGAAAGAGTTTGGTCTGAGAAAATGAATGTGTTTCCCATTCCGTCAAACAGCATCATCCATGTAAGCTTTTCTAAGGAACCCTAAATTGTGAAGGCAAACAAGGGATTTTCCATGCTGTCACAGGAATCTGCAAGCACTCTGCTGTTTCAGGACAGCAAAATGGCAAGAGGGTTCCTGTCTGCTGGCATTCCCCAGTGATTTGGGTGATCCAGACTACACAAAAAGAAAGGGACGACATGAATTTCTTTTATGCCTCTTGAAGAAATCCTTGTGTTCCACACACACATTTCAGGCAAACACCTATGTGACAGGAGAGGAACTTCTTTTTACTAGGCAGGGTAATTTTAACAGACTCTGAAATGCAACACTACAGTCTCTTTTCCATCTGCATAACAAACTCAGTATCTAAATTGTACTTTGGAAAGACTCTTATCAACACTTGAATATTGAGCAAGGGAGATTAGAGATGACAAAAACCAGGCCACCTCTTTTAACTCCAGCAGATATTGGTGCAGGAGAACATTTTAAATAAAGGAAGCATAAAAGTAGTCAGCAATTTGCAAAGCTAAATAACGTCTGTTCTTCCTCTTTAGGGAGCATTGCTGTAAGTATTTAATACATAATTAAAGTAGCTGACAAAAACTCAGCAAGTTCTGTGCCTAAAGAGATCTTCCAAACTAAAGCAGAAAAAACATAGAAAGTGAGAGCAGTAATTCATCTAAGAGAAGTAGTGACAATTACTTAAGTTAGAGAGTTTCTTCAAGCAATGGCCATGAAATAACAATCTGCACACACAGGAGGAGATGGACAAGGAAAGCACTCTGAGTAAGGATGGCAGCATGCTGAGAAATGAAAAGCAGATTGTGGAACTCAACATGGGAGACAGTAAAACAAAGACATGACAGAAGGAGAATGACACTGCAGAACCACACATGGCTCTCTACCTTCCTGATGGCAAAGGAATGGAAAGATTGAGGAAATACTTGTCCCTGCTCTATTCAGAACTGAAAGGCTCCACAGGCTAGACTAATCTGTATAGCAATTATTTCAAATTAAGCTCCTGAACTGCTTTGGACAAAGGCAGATTCATACAGAAATCAAAAATTAAAGAGAACACAGAAAAATACAGACTAATTGAAAAAAAGAGATACTTTACAGAACCACAGATTTCAGGGACACTTTAAAGTATCCCTTCAATCTCTTAAGAGAATTGAGCAGGCAAGCAGGAGCTTGAGCAAAATTACAGCCTCCTGAAATTGCCCAAACCATCTCAACATCACAGAACATACAAAATTCCTGAACTGTGAAATCACTGCAATAGAACATACACAAGAATAGCCATCCTCCTCCTTTTTTCCTTTATGGAATGACAAAAGACATCCTAAAGAACAATAATTAGAACACAGACCATCAGAAATATGTCCTAACAAAGCCTTTTCAAAAGTTTTCAAAAAGTCTGGTCTTTTGATAAAGGAAGGAAATGTCCAACCAGTAACAGAGGTGGAAATATTTCTACACAATGGTGAGGCTACCTGGGACTAACTCAAAAATCACCGAGACAACAGCACAGAGACTTGCATGTGGATCATGTGGTGGTTACACATTGAATAAAAGATACAATATACATGACATTGAGTGTATATTGGTTGAGTGTTCCTCAGATATGAGACTGGGAAGAACTACATTACCTTACTGCTGTTTCTTTCATGCTCTGTTTTTTCATTATACCAAGGCTCATCCCATTTCTCTTCTGCTTGCCATGCATACTTTAAAATAGTGCTCAGAATGGCTTCAAAGAGAAGGATTATTAGATAAATAATCAAAAAGGAATTCATGGACCTATAAAGAGGCAAAAAAAAAAAAGCAAGAAGCTTCAGTTTATTTTATGTCATTTGTTTTCACAGTGTGGTTACAAGAATTGATAAAAAATTTGTTGCACCTTTTTAAAAAAGTGCATCCTGTGCTTGATACAGATATAAAGTTTCTATGGGACAAGCAGGCAACAGAATGGGAAAGAAATTCTACATCTGACTAAGATAAACTCTCTATATAGCAATATGAAGACCAGATTAAGGTGCAGGAACACCCCAACAGCTGACTTGTGTCACACCTGCAGTCCCACACTGGTCCTTTTTCCCCAAGGAGCTTGCAAGGCTGTGCAGGCAGTACAAACAAGCACAACAGAAACCCAGGGCTGCACCTTTTCCTCGTTAGAAGATCACTGCCATGTGCAGCTGAGCATTTTACCCAGGCCAGGTTAAGCAGGACAGTGACAACTGCTTCTTGTTCTGCAACCAGGCAGATCATCCTTCCTGCCCTCGCTTTGATGACTGAACCTCTCTTGTGCTACTCTTGTTTGCATGTACTATGTATTTCCACAAGAATGCCAGGGGCTCTCTCAGATTTTTAGTAAGTGGATATTTAGTAACACATCAGAATTCCTTTTCCTTTCGAAATAAATCATGAGATTCAATATAAATATCTGTCATAGTAACACCTATCCTGCAACCAGGAGCAAGCTTGGTTATTTTCACTTTGTACACTACTAAAGGATCATGTATCAAGAAATGGATTTTATCTTTATAGTTTCCTACTGAAGGCAAGGCAATTAACACTCTCTTCCCTTTGCCTGTAATTCAATGAGACCACTAGGGTTTTATGGTTACACAGGAAAAACTAATTTAAAGCTCTACAAATAAGAGAGGTATTAGAAAATAAACATACTTTTCTACTGCTGACCGTTTCTGAGATTTACTCTTGTAATTTAATGCCATCTTTGTCTCCATACCTGTATACACAGCAACACCTGGGAAGGAAGGAGGGTAGAGTCAGACTTCATTTTCTGCATAAATACAATCTGCAGCGTTTTTCATTTTGAGAGATATAGGATAAATGCAAAAAGGTGGCACTACTTCTGTGTTTACTACGAGACAGTATTTCGTTCTATTTGCAAGACTCTTCTATAGTAGAAGAGTACTACTGAAGTAATTTTAACACCTACTTTAACACTCTTCATTATTATGACTGTACTGCTCTTCAATATGTATTTTATGGAAATCAGCATGGTAAATCTCAGGAGAAAGCCTTGAACAATAGGTAACAGTAAGAACAGTCATTTATCCATTGAAGTTAAGTTATTCCTTTATCAAACCACTTCAAATATTTTCACAGAGCAGAGCTGGAACTTTATATCCTTAGAGGTTCTTCAGCATAATATCATTACTTTCATCTATAATCACATCCCCTTAGGTAACAGTCAGCAAGATTCTTACAATTTCTTCAGTGCAAGTAGAATTAAAACACAGTTCATCAACATGCTTTAAGAAGAGAATACTCTTTAAATATTTAGATGTCTACAAACCAAATATTTCTTTAGTGTTTTTTAATCTTGCTCCACGAAGTAAGAGACTTTCAGGCCCAAGAGGTCTAAAAAGAAATAGACATATCAGCATGTCAACATCAGCTGCTCTGTATTCTGGAGAAATACTGAAATCCAGTTTCCTATGCAAAGCTGTCCTATATCCCCTACAAATTCCCAAAGCAGCAGCTCAATCAGTGATTTTACCCCTTTAACCACACCTCCCACACATCTCCACACTGCTCTCTGTTTCCTTTCATGTCTCCTTTGGTCACTGCCATACTCCCTCACCACTGTTCCATATCCCGTAACTACTGACTGAGCTAAATATTCCAAAGGGCTGGTTCAGAGAGACCCACAAGGTACTTGGGAAGGAAGCAGGCAAGAAACCAGTCGAGCTCACAGTGCACCCAAAGTGCTGGTTTAGGTTTGGCTAATTTACCAATCCTCCACCCTGCTGCCAGACTGAAATGATCTAGAAAGTTCAAAAGTATTCATACTGAAGAAACAAACAATTAGATGGACACCACCAACAGCAATGCCAATTCTGTTTCCTAACACAGGAGGTAAAATTTCAGGAGGTAAAATAGATGTTTTTTCCTCACATCTATCACAATACAAAAGCACATTCAATTTTTTGGCTAAGTTCACCGCAAGCAGTGCTGTGAAAATAAGGGTCTAGTTAGAAACAAGGTTAATATAAGGTTAGAACCATATGTTCTACTGCAGCAGCTGTATCATCTTTAGAAACTGCCAGCAGGGTTGGTTCAAAATTTAAAAAAAGCTATTTCTCCCACTATTTCAAATGAAAGCAGAAATTTAACAACTGCAGTGGCCAGAATGACATACTGGGTAGAAACAAAAGAATTAAAAGTTCAGATGCTAAGTGCTTTGGCATGCAAGCCCTTGGGTTTACCCTACTTTTCCTTTAGCTGTGGCCACATGGAGGTCATGATCACTATTATATAAACAAAGCTCTTAAACTTGAAGTCTCTTTGAAAGTATAATGTGATGTTATTAAAAAAAAAAAAACAAAGCCAAACCCACAACCCCCCTGCCACAATCAAAAATATTAACTTAAGTGTTACTGCAAATATAACAGCCACCATCACAAATACTATGTGTACCAATTATACACACAGATTATGATAGAGTCTTTAAATTAAACATACATATGTTAATATTTTAGGCTAGACTCAGACTTTTAACTGAAAATTTGAACTAAAAGCAACTAAATGCCTGAGCATTTAAAATTTTCATGTAAGAAACATAATTTATATTTTTGGATTCAATTCTGTAAAACTAGCCTGACAAACCCAAAATACCATACCTGAATCAGTGCAACACAGACCAGACAAGTTTATCTTGGACAGAAAATACAGCTCCACTAGTAGTCAGAACTTGCAATATTTTTTTCACCCCCCTTGAAACCAGCTCTGTTTTACATTGTCAACTGAATTATTTTGATAGATTATACCAATGCTGCACCTGTCAAGCTTGGCAATAACGAACCCTGAAAAGCTTTCAATGAAGTAGCAAAAGTGACCTTAGAAAACAGCTGAGTGGGGTTTTGGGGGTGCCATGGGTGGGGCTTTTGGTGACGGTGACTAAGCCACTGAACTTGTGGCCAGGTAACCTGGCTGCTACCCTTCCCTTTTTCTTGCAAAACCACTGAAAACCCCTTGATTCACTCTGAACTCCATGTCACTCCCATCCCAAGCTGACAGATGTTTGCCAGCCTTAGACTGAGAGACATTCAGTTCCTCAGACTGAAAGCAGGTATTACATGGAAAACAGTACTCTTTTAATACTCAAATAGAAATTTCACCAAAAAAAAGTGCAAAAGATAACATTTTGGACATTAGAGGAGTGAAAGAACCAGAACAGATTTACCTGTTTCTTGTTATTCATAGCACTCCATGTTTTCAGAAGAGGTGACAAAGTTTTTTTGAAAACTAGACTATGAACAACTCTCAAGATAAAATAACTAAACTTGAATGCCAAATATTTCTGAAGATTTGGCAATTTCTTGTGAGTGATTTCTACGTCTTTTATTTCCCACCACGATCCTGCTCACTCCTCTCCTTCCCATTTTCTCTCCTATTCTGCTGTGGTGAGGGGAATTGAATAAGCAGCTGTTTGGACACCTCACTGGTAGCTGGGACCAACCCACAGCAATTAGAAATCTTTCCAAGTTGAGATGGAAGTCTGTATCACATCTTTATTTTTATACTGACACGTGCTTTTGTTATTTACTGTGACTGCACAAGGAAAGGTGGTGAGCACATGATTATGTGCCCACTGTTGTGCTGCCTGTGACAGATGTAAGCACTTAGCTGGACAGTCCAGCTGTAGTTTGAACTAGATACCAAAAATTACAAATTTGTAGCAGAGGCTTTGTTAAACCAGGAATTTCTAGGGATTTCAACTGCAAAAACTTCTTCTCAGTGCCTCTGATGACAGGGGATCTATTGTAGTATAGATAATACGTCAGTGGAAATTGTTTCAGATCAATAAATGCTTTAATTAACAAATAAGAACAAAGTTAGCAGCTAATTACCATGCCAAAAAATTACCCACTTAGCAACAGCCAAGCTTTCCAGAACTCTTGTATTAATTCTGTAAAACTGGCCTGTAATGAACTTCTTTCACTCATTTTTTCTCATCTCCATCTCAGGTATGCAGCTACAGTTGATACTTTCAGTAAGAATACCTCCCCTTTTTATATATTCAACAGTAACTCTTGTGATGGTCAACATTTTAACCACTCTCTGTGTTCTAAATAATCATCTTATACAATTTTACTCACCGTACTATTTCTTCAGCTTGTTGACTTACAGTTATTCTTCCAACAAATCTATGAAAGATAGATAGTACCCACATAAAGACTCAAAAATGTAAAATCCTTCTCTATATTTACAAAAATGTCATTAATGGTTCACAAGTAAAAAATAAATCAATTTTTATTAACAATCAAACTAAATCAATATGGCAAAACTGTGAATAATTTTACAAGAGACATTTAGCAACAGAAACATTTATCCCTCAAAGGAAAAGGCGTTTGAAAAAGCTTATTAACTCTGATTAATTACCACAAAAGATTAAATTTCTATTCATTTAAAACAGATTGTGACTTCTTGATGATTCAGTAAGAAGTAATTCCTCAAGAAATATAAGTTTGCACGTTAGCTACCAGAAATAGTAACTTTTCATTTAATAAAGCCAATCTATTACACTTGTAAAAATCTGACACTCACATATTTAGCATGACTTCATCCACAAAAAGGGACACAAGCTTCTACAGTGATTGTACCTTAATTTGCTAAATATCAATTATTTGAACATCTGTTCAAACTGAGTATCTTAGTTTTTAAAAATTTAATATTTCTCAAAGATCTCCAAGCTTACTTAAGAACAGCTGTGACAATATGCTTGGATTTAAAAAACTACTACTTCAAAGCTACCCTTTTCCATTATACAATTCAGAAGAAA
Source organism: Illadopsis cleaveri (assembly GCA_013399915.1). Taxonomy (NCBI): domain Eukaryota; kingdom Metazoa; phylum Chordata; class Aves; order Passeriformes; family Timaliidae; genus Illadopsis; species Illadopsis cleaveri. The sequence goes on along the minus strand of VXBB01024238.1, from coordinate 910,501 downwards.
TTTGGATGGGAACATAACTTTTGCTACCCATGATGCTGCTTTACAGAGTCTACGACCTTGCCTGCTGATGTTAAAGCACACTCAGATATCCCTGTTTTTAATCTAAGGTTTTGCTGCTGAAGAATGGAATTCAAACCTTCTCTGGAGCATAAGCGAAATAAATATGAGCAATGTATATCCTTAGAATTAGACTTGAGTCAATCCCACTTCAACATATCCTACATAATATTGAGATCTCCTGGCAGAACCTTATAGAAGTTTCTTTAGTCTGATCAGACTGTAGGCCATTTAAGTCTTTAAAATCTAGAAACAAGTTTACTGATTAGAACTGAAACATACGTAATTAAAATAAAAAAGATAAATTACTATAATGTCTGGTTTACTACTCAAGTACTCAAATTTAACTTGTCACTTGCAACTTTCAGTAAGTACATATGTATAAACACAAGTTGATTATTAAAACCTAAAATTCAAGCAGATGTCTGAAGCTATTTTAATCCTAGCAAGACCTGTAACATTCTGAGTATTAAACACCTCATTTTGATTTAATTTCAAAATATTTACTAATAAAGTGATACCTGTATAGATCTGCTTCTGGCTGCTGACATTCTATAACAGCTACCAGTTTGTCCAGGTTGGCAACAGACTGCAGCACTGCTGTTTCTGGGACTGCAACGTGTGTCTGCAAAACAGGGCCCATTGGGTTACTACAGGACTTCCAGGCAGCAGGGCAGGTATTTCAACAGGCTGAACAAACAATGGCACCACAAATTAACTACACTCTATTTCACAGAAGTAACCCACACCTTAAGGTTGGTCTCTCCATCCAAACTTGCAGTGGTAACGTGGCATGAACCATCCACTCGGTCAGACGACAGGAGCACCAGATCAACAGGAAAAGTCTCATCTTTGGCTACTCTGACAATGTCCCCCACCTAACAAAGTGAACATAGATCAGAAAGATGCAAAGAGGTTTAAAGAGCAGAGTTCATTTCAGCAAACCACAATGATTAGCAATAAAAAAAGAGTTTTAGTTGTGTAGTAGAAAGACAATTTTCAATTTGTCCTTTACCCGAATGTTTTTAGATCTGGTTTTCACAAGGCCACCACTTCGAACAACATAAACTGGAGCACCATTGACTTCATTGTCTGCTTTATGTCGTAGCCAGTCCTCATAGCCCTGTGGAAAACACATAAAAAACTACTTGTTAAGCAAGAAAACTAAGAAATAGACCATATTTAATCTACTAAGCAAATGTGTTCAAGCTACTTCCTGCATTGTGTGAATACAGTTACTAACTTCTCTTGAGTTTCTGCTCCAGCTGTTACTCAAGAACCTGTGAACCTCTAACTTTGTCACTTTACACAAACATGTAAAGGCAAATAAAGTAGCCGAAGCAGCGAAGAAGCTTAACAGTCCCATGTTCTCTTAAAACAAACAGGCAGTGACATTTCCTGCAGATCAGATGACCAAGCACTCAATAAATCTTTGATCTAAATGGATTAATACACCACAAAACTGGAAACAGTCAGTCCTCAGGCTCCTTTGTGGATTCCTTTTTTCTTTTAGAAGAAGTAGCTGACTGAAATTACTTTCTCAAGTCATACCACATAGCATTTCTTATAGTTACTGCCACAGTCCATGCACGAAATCTCAAGATTTAATTCTGTGTGACATGCTGTTGACACATCAGCTCTGTCCAGCAACAGAAGATGACTGAGAAGATTTTTGGCTTTTTTGAGCCCTAATGGAACAGTCTGCAGCAACTGAGCTTTTAATTGATCAACGAAGCAGCTTTCCTTTACCTGATACTTCACACCTGTTTAGGCACCCTTTATCCCACGCACATACAATGCAAACACTCAAGATTGTGAATCCAAGTATATTATTCCCCTCCTATTTTCCTAAAGTATGAATCCACTGCTTGTTTAATCTAATAGCATTAGATCTTAATAGCATAAGAATGATAATGATATCATAATAATAATCTCTGATTCCCATGTCTAGCTACTGTTTGGAAAGCCCCACTGGCAAGCACAGGAAATGGATCAATCATGCAGGAAGTTCAACTGTCTCTCACAACCTGTCAAGACTCCTACAACTAATCTGGAACAACAGAAACTTCCTGAAATGCTTTTCTGCAGGTATAAGAACTGTGAAAGAGTTAAAAAAGTTTCCTTGGAAGTCTGCAGACAGAAGAAGACAGCTGTGTGAAACAGCAGGCATACTCCCCAGCCCATCCTACAAACATTATATGAATGTCATACTGCAAGTAGTATTAATTCAGATGCAGTTTAGAGAGTTCTGTGGCTGACTGGAAAGGAAAAGTTATATGATGAATTTTGCATGTTAAAGGTAGCTCTGTACTTCTACCTTCACGAATCTCCACTGTTACTAGCACAAATGAATAAGGACAGCACAACTGCACTACCTGTGTTTGAAAATAAAAATGAAAGAGAGGGGGAATGGGGAAAAGAAAAGAGCTTTATGTGCCAAATGCTTCAAAATCAATAACTGAGAAGTGTGCAGCAATAGCAGCCATACAGAGAGATACTGGGACATCAGAATCCTGAAGTCCCTAAGTATGACTCTCTTGAGAATCCTTCCTAAGCAGTATGAAAAAGCAAGAGTCAGTACCTGCAGCTCCTTGTTAAAGGTGACTGACAGAAGAAAACAAGAATTTAACTAACATCCAGTAACCTTGGGGCATTTGTCTCACAGACCTGAACAGCTGAGCAATGTGGGCATTTGGCAAAGAACTGAAATTTACCTTCTTTAGAAAGCACAGATTGCAGCGCTTTCTCCATCTGACACCTCCAACACAAGGGTGACACCTCACACCAGGGAATTCTTAAGAGCCAACTTAGTGTGGTCAGTTCAAATTCCCCCCAAATTTACCTACTGCGGCATTTTTGAAAGGTCCTTACCCTCACCTGAGAACATTGGAAAAATACAGTGAAAAAGAAAGATGCAATAGGAATACAGGAAGTGTTGCCTACTTGCAAGAAAAGAAACCAAAGATTAAAATCCCTCAAATTATATTCTTGCGTTCTGCTTAAATAACTGCATCAATGTAATTGCATTTTATACTACCAGGTTTTTATTCTCATTTTAGGTCTAGAGGTAACCAAACCTGCAAAGTAGTTGTTTATAATTTACCTGGCAGTAACCATCTGTGTTCCATCAGCTAAACACCTATGAACTTATTAAAATGCAATGTTCCCTACCATTCCATGGGAAATATCTTTATTCTGTTGTATTTTGGTTTGGGTTTTTTAACTTTTTGTTTTGTTTTTACTTATTTGCTAATTTTGAACTCCTTGGAGGACAGCATACAGAACTTCAGAGGCAAAAGGAGGGAAGTGCTCTGGCTAACAAGACAGACAAAATGACACAGCATGAGCTGCATCACTTTGCAGTCTTGTATGTCCTTCTTCTGACCTAGGTGCAAATTACACTTCCAAGTAGAAGAAGTTCTGTCTCCTTGGCTGAGATTAAAACAAGGCTGAGTTCTGAGGTTTGCAAGAGGTACCACATTCACCAGTCATCTGGAAGGCAGGGGACTTTTTCCATCCACTGCTAAGCTTCTCAAACCTTCATATGATTAATGCTTCTATTTTTCCCCTTCACCTTTTGAGAGCATACTAAATTATAGTTTAACATTTATTCTGATGTAGCTTTGTACAGAACCAGTGCCCCACAGCTTTCAAAAAGGGGATCTTTCCTTTAAATCGGCTTCCTATTACACTTCTGGTTTAGAGAAAATGGCAACTGATTTTGAGGCAATACTGGGGATTTTTCCCTCTGCACTCCAACAGATTTATCTTTCTCCCCTGTCTGAGGGCAGCCTGTTGGAAATAGCACAATTCATTGTCTCTTCAAGATAACAGCTGTGAATATTGCTTGCCTCCTTTGCAGCAGGCAGGAGAAACATAAGACTCCATTAGACCAGTTTAGGTGGTTCCAGTAGTCCTTGCAGAGATATTGAGACAGCCAGAAAATCTCTTGATGCCTGGCAAGTCATGAACAATTTGAAGCTTCCAGAAGGAATGACAGAATCCCTGTTCTTTGAAACTGATGATAAGGGAGTTAAATTTCCCAATATAATATTGGACATCTGGAAGCAAGGTGGTGTTAAGATTATTTTGGACTATTTCAGGCTTACACAAGTCCAACTTCTTTCTGGAAAAAGTGATCTAATATTTATAACTCTGTTCCATAACCTCTTTTAATTCACACAGTTTTATTATCCATTGCCTACTTATGATTACAGCTTCGGAAGATGTGAGTTTTTTGGGGGGTGATGGTAACAACTGCAACTGAATAGGATTAGGGCATTCTACATACAGCAAAAAGATGAAGTATTAGTCCAAATATTACTCCAGTACTAAGAACCACTCTGTCCTAAACACATTTCTATCTGCTTGAAAGCTAGAACTATTTTTACTTTTGCCCTATTTCTGGGTGGCTTTGGGTCTTTCTGGCACAGAAGGCAAATTGAAATTCCAGTTACAGCTCTGGAACAGTCTCCTGCTTATTTTTCAGTTGCAAGGCTGCATCTATTCCCAACAGCACTGTCAAACTCCTTGAAAAGGATAGTTCCTGAAAATTACCTCCCTGCAGAAGAGATTATAATTTTTATCCACATCACTTCTTTATTTATGAGCTCGTTTCTATCTCCTCTTGCTTTAAGTACATCAAGAAAACAGAAGACATTTTCTTCCTTCCTTTTTCTTTTCTTTTTACATTCTGATTCCAGAGGCTCTAGGTCTCAGTAGGATGTAATATGGTGCTTAAATAAGATTTATATTAAACTCAGAAGATTTTTCTTATTTCAAGCACTATGAAACACTCCAAAATGTTTTATGCAGCCAAAGAAGACCAGGAGCTTTCTAAACCAGAGCTTTTACCTGGTACAGGATCACAGTTAATATACATTTTACAACATAAAACACACCCCTTGGGGCAAAATTTGCCTTTTAACTACTGACAAACACATCCTGCACCACTGCTTCATCTGCACAAGCTCCTTTCTCAGGGTGTGATGTGGGAGGACTGGTTCTAATAGGCAGTGAGGTGTGCCAAAGGAATAAGAGAGGAGCTTTCAGAAAAGCGTCTGATAACAAGTGACATGTAATGTTTAGACAAAAATGCTGCCTGACAGTCATCCACTGTCCATTTTAGGGTACTGCAGTGAGTCACTGAGTGCTTGACAACCAACCAAATGCTGAAGCTTAAGCATCTAACTAGAAACATTAAATCCAAAATAGTTTCTAAAAATTACACCATTTTAAAGTATTTTTAGTATCCAAGCACTAGCCTAGTCAGACTCTGTTAAGTAACTTTACTTCAGCAGGACTTCATGCTGCAAGATTTTTCCCCTTTACCTGTTTTATGGCTGTCACAGTTATGACAAAGAATAATGGCAATCCACTGGTAATAGGACTGGTAGGGGTATCTATCATGAGCTAAAAGAAAAGAAAATATGAAAATTAGTCCAAATTTTATTTTTACAATTATACTTTCAAAAAACCCCCCAAAAATGAAGAAAAATGACAACTATTTTCCAAACTCTTTATTATAACCTGTGACTATTTTTACTGCATTTCCTGCAAAATTTCTCAAGCAAAACTCAGTTTCTGACAACTGAATAATATGTCAATAATGATGCAAACAAATGTTTTAGGGCATAGATCAGCCTTAGTCACATTCATAAAGCATGTGACAATTTTAAAGGTCCTTACTAAAAGGAAGGTGTAATTTCATCTTACAAAAATGAATTCAAAAGCATATTACAAAGGAAGGAAATCTACATTCCATGAAGCTGTTTCAACACTCTATATGATCTGCTGCTTACCAGCAACATAGAGTATAACATCATCCACTTTAGAAGTGAAAATAAAGTTAAGAACAGTAATTTACAATGGTTTAGATATTAGAGAACACTTTTTTTGACTGCACCTTTCTGGTTGTCCCAAGTTAACATGCAGTTTTTACAATGTGTGCTATTACTGCTGGCATGCTAAAAGTGCAGTGTACACACTAAGGTTCTGTATGTGGGGGGATGTTAGTGGTTCTCCTCTGCTGCAGGAAAAAACCAACATGGCCAAGTGCTGTAAAGGAAATATACACAAGAACTACTCAAAACCACAGACACTGATTTGATTCACTTTACCTGAGACTTATGGCATTGCTTTGGGAATCGTTAGAGAAGAAAAAAAAAGTCATACATGAAGTTTACTATGTTATGGGGAAGAACCTCACAGAGAAAACAGATCATGCCACTTTACAATGCACACATGGGGGTTTTGGTTGGTTTTTTTCACTAAAACAGGCAATTTATAGAACACAACAAAAATGAGACCTAGCCTGCAATACTGCTGTTCTTTAACCGCAGCACTACAATTTCAGCTTGGCAGCATTTTGATCACAAAAAATTCTACCAAAAGCATCTGATTTTTGGCTGGATAGGGTTAATCATGGCATTTCTGCCATCAATGCTCTCTCATTCTTTCTCAAGAGAGGCTCATGTAAGAAAAAAAAGCAGGTTTTGTGCTGGTGGAACTGTCACGTTCCACCAGGACACCATGGTCCTTTGCCTGCCACGCAGCTTGACACACACCCATGGCACACCTCGTGTCACCAAAATGCAGTCTGTCACCTTGTTTTGTTTTGGGCATGCACATGGGTGGTGAACAACGTGGAGTGGATTGTGCTGCAAGTTGAAATCCCACAACGAGACCCTGCCCCAGCTCTGCCATCCCCAGTGGAAAAGGTGGAAATGACAGACACTGCATCTTGGGCACACGAGATTCATAGGACAGGGAAGGCACCATGGTGGTCAGTTTTAATAGGCAGCTTTGCCTCATAAAAAGAAAAAATATTAGATATTACTGAACTTCCAAAAGGGATTTGCATAAAAACAGAATTCCATTCTAACAAATGAACAAAAATGACTTCAACTTTTCTGCTGTTCTGTTTCCAAGAACCCAGACACATAGACAAGAAGACATTTCCCATACACATGAGGGCATCCACTTGACACAAACTGAGAGAAAAGGATTACACTCAGAACAGAATTTCTGCTCTTAGATTCTTATTTGCTCATGGATGACACATTTAGATACTACTGAAAGCCAACAGTTTGGAAGAACTGAGACACAACATTGAACTGAAGAGAGAAATCTGCATTACAAAGAAATAAAAGCCACGCTGTCTGTGGTTACTTTAATAACATTTATGTTCCATCTTCCTCAGGCTGTATGTTAAACAGCACGAAACATTACAACAGGAATAACACAGTCAATATTCTTAACTAGGAAGATGTGATGGGCAACACATTTTGTAAGCCTAAGCTAGAACTGTATGACTTTAGTTTAGCACAGGAATTTTTTGCCAAGAAAAGTCCTTCTTTCTAAATGTGAAAGAACAAGATCAGGGGACACAGGAGACAATGGATTAAAAGCTGCAGACCTGGCCCTGATACTGACACCTTACACAACCACAGACAAGTTTTATGAACTCTTCACTATCCCCGTTCTTTGTCAAATGAGGTACCATCTTTTTCAGATGCACACTCTAATGTTGGTTAATCACTGTGGAGGGCTGTACATGTTCTAATAATTCTATTTTATAATGAAAGAAAAGTATGTGTACCCCACAATCTTGTCTCTGCCTCAGATATTAATTAGTCTTTCAAAAGTTACTCTCTCTCCTCTCCTTCTCCCACTTATCCTTCACCTACTAATCCTGCAGCAGCTCCACAGAATTCAGGTACATTATAGAGCTGAGAGACAAAGATCATAGAAAATGTACAGACTGTCCTAATCTACTTGCGGGTGTTCTTAAATTAAAGAAATACAGTCTGCTACAAAAGCCACAGCAATATTTCTGACACAAACTGTAACAATAACAGCATTAACAGAAGTCTTCAAAACTGGCAAACTATTGATTTTAACTGTAACGTCTGTGTGTTCATTTTATCTGAACAAATTGAATTTGAGAATCTTAGAACTGTATCACAATAGTCTGTTGATTTAAAACCACCTACAGTGAAAACATACAAATATTCAATACCACCAACACCCACAAAACCAAGAAGCATATCTGGAATTTCATTACTCTCTTAAGAGATTTGAAGTTGTATTCGAGGCAGACAATTGAATCCCTGTGCTGACTGTGCAAGGAACTTTGAAGCTGCACACTTAAATACATTAGCACTCATGAAGGGTAAGGGTAAAACCTAAGGGTAATACTTAAGTTTGGACATAACTATTTTTAAAGTTATGTTCTTTTCCTAGAGAAACTGGAAATGTGTTCTTTTTATAGACAGAATATATACGTACAGAAGTTAATAAAATCATAGACCAAAAATCAGTGGCAGAATTTACAACAAAAATTGCAATTTCCTGAGTATTATTCAACTTACCTGAACCAAAAATATAATGAGAAAATAAAAGTTGGCTACTCTTCTGAACTGCTCAAATAAGTTTTTTGGAACAAAATTCCACACTGTATACTGAAGGGGAAAAAAGGGAGAGAGAGACGAATAATTACAACTCAATGCACAGTTTTTCAGTGAAATTCAGTCCCGCTCCCACTGAACTTTCCTAACCTTAACCTTCTCATTCCCCAGGCCCCCTCTCCCAGACCTTGCTCTTCTCCCACACAGAACTGCTGCATCCAATTTTTGTCCATTTTTTTTTCATTCCTTCTGTTTTAATACAGCTAGCAGGGAAGCAGGGGTAGCAACTGCATTTCCTCTACAGGCCAAGTTTAAAATGTTTTACTCCAACTGGAACAGGGGCAGCTGGAGTCATTTGGCTGCTTGTGTCCTGGGCAGGAGGAAAGAAATTAATTCCTGCAGCTGTAACATTCCCTCCAACACTACAGCAGTGAGGCACATCCCCACCATCAGCTCTATTGATTTCAATCCAAGGACACACCGGGAGGGAACCCGCAACTGCAGTCCAGTGCTGATTTACTTTATGCAGAGTACTGGCTTTCGATTTGGCTATTTAAAAATTCCTCATAACCAGCTTCATCCTGCCTTTTCAGTAGTTTGGGCAACACTGGTCGAAAAACTACTTTTCTTCAGAAAGCCTGACCAACTTGCTTAATTGCTCTGTACTTGAGTTTTGAGGAAAGAAGGGTGAGAGAATGAGACAAACTACATATGAAGCAACCCAGCTTTTCCCTCAAAACAGTTCACAGTTTGTTTCATTTTGAATACTGGATACACACCACGAGACACAATACACACGTGCAGATCTGCCACACAACTTCTTAAGGAACATACCGAGTGGTTTTGCCAGGACAGATGGATCCCTTACCTTGGATGATATGATTCTGTTGTCCGCAAACTTCTGAGGAACATAATGGCCATGCTGGGGAAAACGATTTGCTATATAAATAGTTCTTGTGTCGCTTTGATGCGGTGGGTCAAAACCCTAGAACAGAAAATAAATGAAAGAGCTAATCAAGAAAGTGGATTTTATTAACTGCCATTTCGTAAAGTTCTGTGGAAAGGGACATTCAGGTATCAAGCAGCAGTTTTGAAAGAGTAAAGAAAATTACTATATAAAACTGAAGTCTGCTGTGTCCAGACAATTTTCAAAAACTGTGAGAAAAAACCTCAAAATCTCAATTTTGAGGTTGTGTATTCATTCTGAAAAAATTAAAGAAAAAAACCCTGTCTCAAGGATAGAGAACACTTGCTACATGCAAACTTGAAGCCCTGCAAAACTTAAAAAGGAAGAAACAGAAATGGAAATGAAAATATAAATAATTTACAAAACCTCACAGCCATGATTGCGATAACCCTAATAAAAGAGATTATAGAGAAAAATAAAGGATCAAAACATACAAGCTGTACTAGTATGCTGTGGTAACTGGATTTTGAGAAGATTCTCACCAGAGAAAAGCCAAAAGCATGTGCATCTGACTAGACAGCAGTATTCTTCCAAACAAGTTCTAGCTCCAAGAACTAACATTTTGTCTCATTTCAAATGTGATTTCCTGCCTTTACCACCAGTTCATATACGAATGGTGCAACAGTGAAAGCAAACTCATGAGAAAAAAAAAAGCATACTCAGAAATACTTATCAATAATTTCCTGCCAAAAGAGATGATCTCAGTGAGGTCCCTGGGAATCAAAGCCCTGTTTCATGTCTAATGGTCAGTGTTTTCATCATCTGCTTCTTCAGGAAGAAGTGGAACACAAGTGTTAAACCTGCAGATGACAGCACCCTGGGACTGCAAGAACACCAAGTAAGGGAAAATTCTTGACCAACCAGATGCACAGAACACAAAGATCCAGCACAAAGAAACTGCATCCAGAAAAAGAGCACAAAAGCCTATAAAGGAATTTTGAAGAAAAATGTCAAAGGCTATAACAGATCAGAGGCTAGACATGAGTCATCCACGTCATCCCACTGAGAAAAAGGCCTTCAGTGCAGAGGAGGCTGGGGGAGGAGTGGGAGCCACAGCTGAAGCACTGTGAACCAACTGGACAGCACCCAGAGGAGTGCAACATGAGCCCCAAGAGATCCTGAAAACATGACATATAACGCAAGGCTGAACAATCTAAAAAGCAAAGAGCAAACAAATTAGAGTCACTTAGCCTGGAGGAGAGGAAACTTGGGATATCCTAGTAAATCTCCTGATACACAGAAGACTGTTCCATTGAGAAAATGAGTGCTTTGAAGGCCAAAGAACAGCAGTAAGCAGGCTTAAGTTGCAGGTAAGAAAACTTATGTCTGGGTATTGGAAAGCAAACAGATTCCTTTGTTGTGGAAAAGAATAATTAAACACCAACAAGCCATGAGGAAAGGTTATAATGCCTGTAACACAAGGGCTCATATCTGGGTCATTCAAGTCTGTGTTTAATTGAGCCTTTCCTGGGGCTACATGACTCACCAGAACCCTTCCTAGCAATAATGTTCTGACCCCGAGAAGCAGGTGATGGCAGAAGACAACAAAACAGTAATAATTCAGATAACAGGCCAAGAAAACTACTAAAGAAAAGTAGTTTATTTCATGTCTAAAAGGCAAAATGCTTTTAGACGTGAAATAAATTTGTGAAATTAAATGTGGAACTGTTATTTGATTGGGAATCAATGACTGTCTGCAAAGTGGTGAAATCCAGCATCAGCACCACACACATTCCTAATCTCAGAACCAACTTGCAGAGTTTACACAATCTCCTTGTTCTCTGAAGCCAAGTGCAAGGACAACTGGTGGTGTCCTTTGCTAGAAAGGGTGTTATCCATTCCATTACTGCAGGTGAGGAAACTGCATCTGCAGATGTGTTGCACCACTTGTGAATGAGGCTCAGAGCTTTATCCATGTCAAATAAAAAATTTCATTTCACAGAACTCCAGAAGGTATCTCTGTACCAGTTAACTACAGGAGATGAACAGTGAGCACCATGACTGACATAAAAAATAGTTGCTATAACCAAACATTAATTTTTTTACTCCATTAATATCTCTAATGCAGGTCATTAGGCATGTTCACATTCAGGATGATGTAATTTTAAAAAAAGGAATAATTAAAAAATTCTCTCAAACATACAAATGTTTGCATTTGGCACCATTACTACAGAAACATTCTGCTTTAGAAAGAAAGAGGTCCAGAATAATGAAGGGAGTCCAAAGAAAGGAAGGGAGATTTTTCAAAGAGATTTGAAAAAGAATATACTTTAGATGACAAGCAGTGGAAGGCTGGTCTAGTCACATGCTCCAGGGTGAAAACTTGTTTAAAGATAAGAGTGGAGCAGGGAGACAAAAAGTAGATAGGGGAAAGGATGGAAAAAAATACACAGGATACCAAAGGCAAAATGCAAGGAACTGTTCACAGCTTTAAGAAAAGAAATATAAGCATGAAAGGAAGATGAAAAAAAAATGTACCTGTTAACTGCTGACACAAAATTTAAAGAGAAGGGTGTCTGCAGCAGAAGCATTTTGGATATCTGACATTAGTGACACAATATTTCTAAATCAATCCAGAAGATGCCACAAATGAAAGTGTTTTGCAAGCAAGAAAAAAGGCGCCTAATTAGCAAGACTTCGTACACAGCTCCCTTCTACATCTCAGAAAATGTCTGGCACTCACAAAATGCCAGACATCCTCACTTTGGAAAGTCACACTCCACAGCCTGAAAAAATTCCACTCTAAATCAAACAGATGTAAAGCAAGGAAAAAAGCACAAAGAGCAGAGAAAACAAGTTGCAGTCTTCTTTCTGACAGTGATAAATGCTAACCTGCATGCCACTTGCTGAATGCTATTAAAAAATAAATCAAAGATTACTGAGTGCCTAGGATATCACTGAATTTTTTATATGCCCTTTTTAGGCCACTATCTGAGCACCTGAAGGCTGATGAGTTTGATGACATTTATGATGAAGAGTAAAGACCTCTGTACAACTCCAGTCTCACGGCACAAGCACTTCTTTCAGAATGAATACCTCAGCTGAAGCAGGCTCAGATGATTAAAAGCAAGAACTTTATTTTCCAAATAAATCAGAATCTCAGGCCATACAAACTTACAGGTGCAGTTGTGGAGCTAAAACAGCTTAAATTTGCAGTCTCTAGAGATTTAATTCTGTATTGTTGACATTTGCCACGGAGAAGGCACAGAAGCTGTGCAGTCAGCAGATCACAATGCACACGCAAGGCAGGCTGGGGACAAAAACCCCTCAGTTGTCAGAGCTGTGGTTGGAAAAGGACACATCCCTGACAACCTCAGGGACTTGGCTCTAGTCACAGCAGGAAGTGAATGTCAGAGCTGGGAACAAAACCCACATTTCCTAAGTCTGACAATAATAACTACTAAAAATCACTTGAAATTAGCCAACAACTCTGCTGTCTCATAATTAGCTGAGGAGACCACAACTAAGCAGATCATCCAGAGAAATTTTAATTACACATCTCTCCAAGGAAAATTCTGCACAGGCGTTGAACTCCATTGTTCAAGAGCTGAAATGTCTTTAACTCTTCTCTAATTATGGAGCTGGTCACAGACACTGCTCCTGACACTAAACTGATTCGTAGTCCAAATTTCTGCCCAGCAAGGGATTTTCCACAGTAGCACTGTGCAGGCAGCAAAGCAGTGCAGAGAGCACACTGTTTCCTAATTTCACTTAATAGACAGTTCTCTCTCTTTCTAACGTCATTCTCCAACTCAGCTGCAAAAGTAGGGTAACATGCCCTTGTCAAAGGATTTCTGCAGCTAAACAGCATGAGCAGAGAAACCCTAAATTAGAGTCTTGCAAAATGATTAAGTTGTCACCAATCTCTTTCAAAAAAAAGTTAGTTTTCCTGCAGTTATCTAGTGAAGTGATTTCTACCCAAGTGCACAGATCATCGACTTCATAACAAATAATGCTGAATATATTACAAGACCTGGTATTTAAGGCTTCTTGCCCAGGTATATTACACGAATCACTTTTAAATAAAATTTGACCATAAGATGAAGTGACCTGATTTTCCTCCCTTCATGTTGCAAATTAAATCTAGATTTATTGGCTAAAGCTCAGTCCTTCAGATGATTTATCAACACAAACCAGGCATTATCTAGCCTTGGAATACAGCTCTCATTTAATCTTTGATACACACTTCCCCAGCAGAAGTTCTGCACCCAGAAGAACTTAACACTTTGGTTTGAAAACAGCCTAAAAGCATGCCACTTATACATAGTACATAGATACTCTAGTCAAGCTGATTTATAAAGCACAAATGAAAATAACCTTTAAAAAAAGAAAAAGAAAGAAGTGATTCATCGCTTTCATTTCTTATAAATCTGAATGACTCTAAGCAAAGTCTAAGTAATTCTTACTGAACTTCTTCAGCAGTGATTTCATTACTGTTCTAAAAGTTAGACAAAGATATTCTCTGTGCAGTAAATTAGGCCCCTTTAAAACAGCACAGAAAACACATCCTGGGGAACTGAGGAGAAATATTTGACTGCAATTTTATGCAATTTATTTCATGAAAGCCATGGGATTCAACAGTCACCCCCAAACAACTCTTTCCTACATTTTGTCTGCATCTCAACCACTGTACTTGGAGAACTGCCCATTGACCATCAGATAAGGAAAACTCATCCATCCATTTTCCCACTTTGGTTTGTGTTTTTGGTTTTGTCTTGGGGTTTTTCTTCCAGTTTTTTTTAATATGTCATGCCAGTTGTCAGGTCATATAATAAAAAGCTTCCCCATGAAAGAAGAGTTCTACAGTGCTGCTGAGGAAGCCTTAATAACACGTTTAACAAACCAGGCAATCACACAGGAAGCAAATGCAGATCAGCACTACAAAAAAGACCCTCCCAACATCTGCAAGTGCAAAGGAAGAAAAGAAAAAAAATGCTTTTGTACTCAACTTGTTGCTGCAACATACACATCTACTGCAAGACTTTTAACACCTCAATACCACTATTAAGGCATGGCAGTGTGCACCAACATCCTCCCCACACACTGTACAGCACCATGATGTGAGACAGCAGAGAGCCACAGATCTCTCAGCAAGGATTACTGACAGGAGACCTGCAAACAACACATCAATCTCTTTATAAAGTTTTGCAATATGTGCATGGATAATCACACATCACCTGACAGGTGGCTTTTGCTTACAACTTGCATAAACTTCATATACTTTAATATCATCTCCCAGGGTTTCTTATTCATTACTCATAGTTTTTACAGAGGGGGAAGAAAAAACAAACTTATATTTGCCTAAAGAACTTCTGCTATGTGACCACTGAAAAGTGAAAGGGTTTTGAAAGAAGGAAGCCTCATTCAGAACCTCTTCCTCCTTTCAAAACCCACACTGAACATGACAGACAAAAACAGCAGTTCCCCCCAAGCCTTTCTGAATATCACATACTACTTAATAAAGCTAATAAACAGAAGAAAACTTGGTCTCAGAAACCCTTTCTCCTAGGGAAGTGACTTGACTGATGGTGGCTGCAGAAGCAGAACACCACATTTCCTGGCAGACGGCCCAAAAGTCTGCTATTACACTGCTGTCAAGATATATTTTGATTAAAGGTGTTTTGAGGAAATGGATTTTCTTGCTTTGGATTTTCTTCTGAACATACATAGAATACTTTTCCCTCTGTCAGATAAGATGATCTATTCACATGCCATGCCCATTTTCAGAAGTCTGTGTAAATTTGTACTCCATACAGTCAGCCAATAATTCTTTCAGTCATGTAACTGGGCAGCAGTCAAACTGAATTTGCCTTATCAAAGGTTAGCATGAAGGAAGAAACAGCCTCTCACAGCAATTTTAAACACTGCTCTAACAACTAAAACAGTGAATCAGCTGAAGCACTCTGATGTGTACACAGTGCCATGCAATTTGTACCTTCCCTTTTAAATATCATGGCAGTAAAGAAATAAAACTACTTAAAGTCATGCACTATTTGTGCAACTTCCCCTTACTGTACCTACAGCTGTTCAAAATATCTGATAATAAATCATGTTGTAACCTCCTAAAAGACCTATAACCAGATTACACTATTTTATGAAAACACACCCTCTAGGCAACAAGGCCTGCAAAATCATGAGGCAATAACCTGTCACAAAGTTAAAATATGCCTAGTACCACATTAAGAAAAGTTGTACTGGTGCTTGCCACAAAGTTCTGCTTACACAGAGCTCAAGCTGTTCTTTACACACTATTTTGTCAAGATGTCCACCAAAAAAAACCCTGGAAAAATCCCTACTTAAATTTTTAAAGATCACCTATCTTCTATCTTCTCTTTACTTATCTGCAAACACAAGAAGCAAGGTAAACTGGCCTCATTCACTGCTAACACTGCCCCACGCCACTTTCCCTGCTCAGGTCACCAATACCAAACACACTGGTCTTGTAACATCAACAAAATCAGAAAGGAAAAATGAGCTGAACAGACAAGTTAATCTTTCTAACACAGCACTCTCAAAGGCTGCTATGGCATGTCCAGTTCCTGTCAACACCGAAGGATTTGAAAGGAGATTCAGGTAAATTGTTTAATTCAAAAATTGTCCAACTTGCTTCAATGAAGGAAATGGCTTTCTTATCCTCCCCCACAATCTAAATCACAGGATTTATAAAGCATAATCCATTTTGGACTTCATATGATAATACAAATCTAAGAACTCATAATAGCTGCTCTTTCATGAGTGTCTTCAACAGAATGCCAAGACTGACTTTTTTCCTACAGGATTATTACTCCAGTACCCAAAGAGGGCCCACAAGAAAGCCAAGGAGGGACTGTTTACAAGTTCATGCAATGATATGACAAAGGGCAATGGCTTTAAACTGAGAGAGGGCAGATTTGGACTAGATACAAGGAAGAAATTCTTCCCTGTGAGGGTGCAGAGGCCCTGGCAGAGGTTTCCCAGAGAAGCTGTGGCTGCTCCATTGCTGGAAGTGTTCAAGGCCAGGTTGGATGGGGCTTATCCTCTTGCCTCAATGTGCCTAACCAACCAAATGCCTGTAACACACACCTTGTCCATTGCTTTATTTCTGCTTTATTTTAGGATGCTCCCTGTCAGACACACAGATCATCAATAACTTTTGCTCAGATGCTTTTTGGAAGAACAGAGACTCTACAACAAATGTGCCTTCAGCTCCAATAAAGGAAAGAACTTAGTTAACATTCAGGTTCTAAGAAGCAAGCCTCCATCCCAAAGGCAGGGCTAGTGGCTCCCAAGTTACATTTCAAGGCCAGTCAGCGCACTCTAATTCTCTTTTCTTTGGAAAACAAAAAAAAATCAATCAACCAAAAAAGTTTTATGTAAAGTCCAAGAAGTTGAAGAGACATTGAGACCTGACAGTGTCTGCAATCCAAAAGGAGTGGACTTTTGCCACATGTTCCCAAAGCAGCTCATTGCTCTAACATGGAAATGAAGATGCCTTTGAACTTCCAACAACATAGTTCTAATTTCAGAACTAAAAGTTTTCCACTGTGGGCTCCAGCAATTAGTTTTCTTTATCTGCAATATCATCTTCCTGTCAGGCATGTACAAAAGGAGAGTAGGCAATATTTTTAAAGCTAAAGGGTGACTTCAGACACACATCAGGAGACAATTATTGGCCACTACATTTTATAAAATAAGAATTGAGAGCTCAAAAATCACAAGCCACTTTTTCAGAAGACTTCTCCAACTATATAAACCACACTGAACATGGAAAGTGCTACAATTCTGCAATAACCAATCACAGAAATAGCAGCCACTAAACAGGCCACACTAAGAAATACAGAACCAATGGAAGAAACGAAACATTTAACACATAAATCCTTCACATACCTGGAGTGTGGTACTCTTTTCCTGAGAACCCTCCCATGGGCACCCCTCCCATACACTCCCTGCATTTGTTAAGTAGGCTTATAGCAGATTTTCAATATTAAATAAAACATTCAAATCTGTGACAAGCTACAAACTTTCCCTTAAGTCTAGAAAGCAGCTCAAATTTTGTAGATAGTAATTTCACCATAAAAAAAATGACATTTGTCAAGTCCATGACAGGAAAAGTACAGAGCAATCATACATTCCTTCACACACTGGCATACTATGTACACTATTATCTTAAAATGAAATGCTGTTTACCCTCTGCTTTGAAGAATCATTTATAAAAGTATTTCACACAAGCATGAAGGGCTCCTGTTCTGGACTACTCATACAGCCATTACTGAAAACCCTTGCTTTCAATATTTGGATTTGCTCTAGTAGGCAATAGTTATTTATGCCAATCAGCTCCTGCACTGTGAATCTAACTCATATTTTCTTTCAGCATGGAAAAAACCCAATAAACCCTTCCAAAAAGCATCTTCCCCCAAAATCACCATTAAATAATAAATCTTAAGGCTTTTTCAAAAGGTGTGCCAAAATTATACTGACAATTGCTGACAGTGGCTGCTCAACAAATTTCACAGGAAGAGAATTTAATTCATAGCTGGAACTGTCTAGCTCTTCCTTTTAACATGCTTTGAGAAAGCCTGCCCTGTAAAACATCACAGTTTTGAGTCTACTGCATCCATTTTTAGTTCTAATTCTATTTCAAACATGATTTATGATTTAAGTGTCAGTTTAATGCCCTGCTTTCAGACATGTGTACAGACAGTCTATCCTTAAAGCCTGCTAAATCTTAAGCTTCCTTTCCATTTTGTTGCAATTCTCTTTTCAAACAGAAATGTAAATATCTACAAAAATGTGCACAGCCACATAAAGTAGCACAAAAATGTGCAAAACAGTAACAAAATGCAACAACAGATGACAGTATGTATTTTGGGGGATAAACCATATAAAACCTCTTCCTCTAGTAAAACATTTCAGGATAAAAACAAACAGTTTGCCTTTTGTCTACATCATTATCTCTCCTTCCCATTTACAGGAAAGTTCTCCTTTCCCAGACTTATTTTTACTCCAAGTAAACAAGGGAAAAAATCCTCTTAAATCACTGCATGTGGGAGGCCAAGGAATTGCAGGGGTTTGTTTTTTAAATCACAGTGTAGTCCTCAGTCCTCTTTTCTACCATGGTCTGTACTAACGCTAAGCGGTTTTCTCAACAGCAGGTGAAAAGAGGTTTGTATTAAAAAAAAAAAAACTCTAGCTGCAAATATGTCACCTGTGTTTTGCTAGAAGAGATGACCTTGCATTTACAGAGACACTTCGTCACATCTATTTTGCTGCAGCTCTTACCTGCTTGCTTAACAAACAGATTTTGTGCTAGAAATTGAACGATTTTTTTGAGAGGTAAACTTTTTCCTGGTGACAGAATTACAAAAATAGTCGTAACTACCGAGCACATCACAACACAGTCAAGAAAAAGCAAGAGCAGATAATCAGTGAAAGTCACAAGTCACAATGCTTTCAATGAAATTTAAATACATTGTTGTATTTTTCTTTTATAACTTCTGTCTCTCCATCCCAGAGGAAAGCAAATGTCAGTTCTAATAAAGTCAGCCAACCCATTTAAAACTAGAAAAACAAATACCAGTGATATTCAAAACACATGTTGAATGTTACTAAATCCACCACGTTTACTTGCCTTAGATTACAAATTTTACCTTCCACTGAGAGTACAGAAACAATCTTTTAGCAGTAAATAGAGCCTTTCACCCACCCGACCAGATACTCCCTATTGACCAGAACACAAAGAGTTTTTGCTCACTGTCAACAAAATTCTATTTTTCTCCCTCTTCTTCTTTAGTCACATAAAAACCATAAAAAGACAAGTTATTATGGGAGCAGGACCCTGTAAGTGCAGGAATATCATACAGTCAATTAAATAGTCCTATTATTGAGTGATAAGTGGAAATTTGGCACAACAAAATTTGCTGCTTAAAAAGCCTGATGGATAGGAAAAAATAAAGAAAAGAGGATGGGACAAGGTACAGGTGAAATATCCAAGTCTCACAGCAAGGCAGATAACATTGATCTTCCCATTTTTAAAACAGTCTTTGAAAGAATCAGTGTCAGGACTGGTTTGATTATGTTTTGGTATGCAATTCTTAGATTTAGAGTTTAATTTTCATAAGGTAAGACTCAGGAATCACACACAGGACACAACGGATGTCTCCATTTGGAGCAGACAGCTGGCTGAAGACAGGGCCAGGTTCTGCACGCCTTGGAACACTCTGTGCTGCAAATGTATCAGCCCCCAGCAGCCACAGAATACAAAGAGAAAATAAAGTTAAAAGACCCAAACACACGGGAGCACTAGCCCAGCAGATCAAAGAATATCTCTAGCAAAAAAAGAGGGCCACATTTTCTCCAGTGCTGAGTTACAGGAGGGGAGTCTTTGACCTCCAGCTCTCAAACTACTCTAGCAAAGCTACACAACCTTTGGGCTGTTCCAACACGCACCTCACTGATCCTCAGTGAGAATTCAGAAGGTATCAACTGGGAATCTGAACCACAGGAACTCTTCTGGGCAAAGATGTATTTATTTTTCTAGCATAAAATAACAAGCAGTTAGTTTTAGCCAGGAAGGGGAAGAGGCCTCATTGACAATTAAGAGGGGGGAAATTGTTACTCCAGAATAGCAAGGTGATTTCAGAAGCTAGATTCTCAGTCACTGGATTAGTTTAAAGTACTTTTGGCATTCAGAAAATAGAGGGAATTCTGGGGGGAAGGGGGGTGTGGGGCAGGACAGAAAGTAACTGCCTTCAGTAAAATGATTAAGTGAAAATAATACACACTTGGCAGTGCAAACAATGAGATAAATGCTGTCCACATTGTTCAGAATGCCAGTAACTGCAAGGTATTACAAAACACCATCTGTCCTCTCAGAACATCTTAACAGTAACCAGCATCTGAAAAGGGAAAAAAAAAACCCCAAACATCCCAGACCTACAATCCTCTAGTGCTAATCTATTTGAGGACATTCCCTTATTAGTAGAAATTTTTCATTAGAACACATCTAGAAGATGAAGAACACTCCTACAGATACTGTGCTGGCTGTGGAGGGTGTGAGGTGTGACAGGCACTACCTACACAGAACAGTCAAAAACATTCCCTGTGATCACCCTTCAACACAGCCTGTGGAGAACTTCTGGACTTGATAAACTCCTGACATCCCTCCCAATCTGAACCTTCTTATAACCATGAAATAAGTAAAATAGTCTGGTAACTAGGTTCTCCAGTTAATCTATAGAGTTTATCTTTCATTTACAGTTAAATAAGAAAGCTCCCTTTGCCCAAATACCCAGCTCTCCACAGCATTAAAGCTGCTGTGCACTACAGCATTCAGATCCTTAAACTGCAAAGATACTCTGCCAAATCCAGCACAACACTTGCCTTGAATTGTCATTTATAAAAGAGGTGCCAGGCAGGCAGCTCCTAGGTTTTCTCCATGCAGTATCCTTTGTACTTCACTGAGCTGTTAGACAACAGGTCAAAAGGCTCAAACTCCTCATAACAGCAATAGAAGAGAACTCCTGAGACCCTTCTCCAATTGACAGGACTAATAATTTAAATTATGCAGCTAAAATCACACATATGAGGGTACTCTACCACAATTTTCAGAGGCCTCCTTGCCAGACAAGTGAAGGTGTCAGTATGTTCTGTCAATAGCACTGCAAAAGCTCCTGCACCCCATGTGCACCATCAGAGAGCAGCCCAGCCCCAACGCTGCCATAAACCCACCAAAGGAGAAATGGAACAGAAAGTCCCTGGCTGTTACAAATGTCACTGCACTCTCATTTTGTGTTGGTACTGCACAAACTCAACCATGGGAGCCACGATAGCACTTCATACACAGATTTGCCATGAGGTCTAACCCATCAACTCTGGAAATGCAAATAAAACATACTCTGCTACTCCTGAATATTAATGATGCTTCCTATCAACTGTTGTTTATCCGGCTGCTTCTTTCAAGCACAGTTGGCTGTGCCTGCGGCGTTATGCAACCCTCCAAATCCACATGCTTACTGCTCTCTGAGATCTCAAGGTAACAGAGCTGGAACCCAAACATCTCTCCCACCCAAAGCTTGTCTTTGTCATGGCATTTTACTCAAAGCCATGAATTGCAACTTCATTTGGCTCTATATTTTTTCATTAGGAAAATCTAAGTACGTCCAATTATTAACTACATACTATAACATCACATTAACTAGAAAGTTAATGACTTACTATGCAGCTTATTTAGCATGAGGCAGCATTAGATGGGAAAAACCCTGATAACTGTCTCTGCAGGGTGGTGTGAATTGTTTCGGAGCAAGAAAATCAGACTTAAGGCCAAGACACCAAACAACCTGATGATTTGTACCATGAAGGCACTGAAGGCTGTACTACTGTCATCAATTTCTTAGATACAACAAATCACTAAAAACCATCTAACACCTCAGTTAAAAAACTGTTATGGACTTGTAAGACGATAGGAAGCATGAAAGAAGTCTTACATTCTCAGCATGTCTCCTCAGAGGACTGCTCATGCCTTTCTATCCCTTGCTGTAGCTCTACAGGCACGCAGAGGTCTTCACAGAGAAGGCACAGCAAAGTTACCACTTTCGAAACTCAGCTGAAATAATCTGAATTCCATACCAAGTCCTCTCATTACTTTAAGTTCACTTGCTTCATTTTCCCCCTTTCTTAACAATACAAGTTCTCAAAACCACATACACTCATGAGCACTCAGTATATGAAATACTGTTCTCTTAAGCAAACAAGAAGTTGCAAAATAATTCATTGGTTTCATACAGAGAGTACTTAATAACTACCTAAAAGCACCTTCAGCAAAGTACCAGTCCCTCCCCCCTTCCCCAATCTTTTACTACTTTTCCAGCATTTCTGCACACCAACGTTTTTCTTTTGTATTACTACAACATCCCACTTGCATCACTCCCACACATTTGCCTGATTCCAACCCTCCTGTATGGATGAGGGCCCTTTTTTAAAACCCTCTGCCACATCACAAGCACAGGTACAAATGCACTCTCCAAAGGCATCCAAACCCACACATTCCTCTCTTCTCCTCTCAGACACAGATTGTGGCACCTTTTGATTTGAGTATTTCTGTCACCCCACTCTTCCTACTCATTCTGGCTATTTTGTCAGCACCTTTCCCTGTGTTTTCAGCCCTCTGACATTCTTTCAGAATCCAAACATCACAGCCATGTGAAGAAGCAAACATATGGTGGGATCTATGTTAAACCAGCAATTACACACAGGGATGAGTTGTCTGAGTGTCTTGAGGAAGAAACATGCAGTGTGATACCTATCTTAGGCCATTTTTCATCTTTATGAGCTGTGAAACAACCAAGCCATTAACATCTGTGACGTCTATAGGAAAAAACCCACAAGACATATCATTGCAATATTTTTTTCACATCAGTACCATATTTAGATGTCTGCCAAGAGTCTTGGCTTTTTATTGTCCTGCTCTTCTACTACACTAATTCTCCCCTGCCAAAACTAGTGCAAGTTTAAACAATCATTTTCCACCAGTTTCCTTTAAGAAGCACTAAAACCTCCAAGTGCCAAGTTTATTGCTCATGCTGTTACACTAATCTTTTACTTTCCAACAAGGGCAAACAGATTTCTGGAAAGCTGGTCAGTGTACTACTTGCAGTGAAAAAAGCAACCACGTTTGATATATGAGTTGCTACCACTGATGCAGTTCTAATCTAAACTCTACAGAAGACAGCACAAGGTTGCTTTAAAAACCACACTCACAAACCTCAAGCCACCTTCAAGCGGAAAAAATGACAGCTCTGTTACAGCAAACAGGTTTTTTTTCCTAAAAAACGTGTGTAGGACTGTAACAGAACAGAAGAGTGTAGTCAGAGCTCAAACAGAGCAATTAATTTCCAGGTCAGTAACTCTTGGTGTCAGACCAAACTACAGAGCACGGTCAAGCTGGCACTGAGACCATCACCACAAGCTCTCTGCCTCAGACACAGAACTGGGAAAATCTATGGGCCATGAAAAATGAGGTCAGGGAAGAAAAGGAGGAAAAAAGAAAACACAAATTTTTAATCTTTTTTTTGGTAAAAAGCAATGGAACAAATTAAATCATTAGTGAGACAAAAGCTTTAACAATCAAAATCTGAAAACCTAACTAATATAAGCTCTTGCACTAACCTGGACAACATCTGTGATGCAAAGTAACTCCAATGAATGGAACAAGTTATTTTACAAATACACAATTCAGAAATAGTTTCTCCCTTAGAGAAAACGCAATTCGGATAAAGCTGGTCGGGGCAGGAAGGCGGCCAATACTTCAAATCAAAATAGTGAAACTCGATGTTCTTCCCTGCTACAGCAGCACAGACGTGACAGCCACGGCCGCCTAATTTCCCCTGCTCGCTCTAACCCAGCATAGCGAGCAGCGCCTGTGGGGGGGGACAGGCACCCTCACTGCTGCCTTTTCCAAGTGGTTTCCCCCGCCAAAAGCATTTCACGGATGTTTTTCTTCCATTTCTTTCACTTTCAAATCCTCAGCACGCAGCGGCTGCAAAGCGCTCAGGTACAGGGAGAGACGCACGTCGCGTGAAAAAGCCTTAAAACATTTCGCAACGGGAAGGAGGAAGAAGCTGCGAGTCTCTGGAGTGTCGGTCCAGGGAAAAAGGCACCGTCATTTCTCCGGGAAGTCTGGGGAGCTATTCCCAACGGGGGCCACACGTAAGGGAATACGCTGTCCTCTGTGCCAAGGGGGTTTCGAGGAAAAAAAAAACAACCGAAAACCACAAAAAAACCCCAACCAAAAGCCGAAACACCCCAAACCCTCGGACAAGGGTTAAAAATAAAATTAAAAAACCCGTCAATAACGATCCAAGTGCAGC
>VXBB01024238.1:855518-886164 GCA_013399915.1 Illadopsis cleaveri | reverse complement strand
GCCTCCCCCCCCTCCAGCCCCCCGGCCCCGCTCCCCCGCTTCCTCCAAGGCCCAGCGGCCCGGGCAGCGCTGTCGGGACGGGGCCGAGCCGAGAGCCCGCCCGGCCCGGGGGTGCAGGGAGGCACCTACCAGCTGCTGCCGGACCCAGCGCAGCATCCCCGGCGGCGCGGGTCGCGGCCCCCGCGGCGGGGCTCCCTCGGCAGTGCCGCGCCCTCCCTCCGCTGTCGCCGCCGCCTCAGGCGAGCCGCCCGCCGCGGCTGCTCCCCATGGCGCGGGGCCCACGCCGAGTCAGGAGCGGCACAGCCCCGCCGGCGCCCCAAGCCACGGCTGCCGCCGCCATCACAGCGCGGCCGCTGACACTCGGCGGCTGCAGCCGCCCCGGGAAGTGACGTGGCGGGGCGGAGAGAGGGGCCGGTGATGAGCGACGGAGCCGTGAGGGGGGAGCCGCTGTGACCTGCCCCTGGCCTGGGCTGCTGTGGTCCGTCCGCTCCGCCGCCCTGAGCCGCGGCTTCTCGGGCACAAGAGCCGTGCCCGCGCCCGAGTGACCCTCGGGCAAAATTCCAGCTCCCCACACGCGCTCCGGTCGCAGCCCGTCAGGGCTCAGCGCCCTCAGCGCGGGCTTCAGCGTATGAGGGCGCCCTGTTCTACCCAAGGAAAGCTACTTCGGAACTTGATTGTTTTAGCTTTCTTTTCTTTGCAAAAACTGCAAAGCGTACACATGTTGGAATAAAGACTTTGAAAAGAGAGCAGATAATAATCACGATCTAAAGTTAAAGCCCAAGTGCACGGTGTGGGGGTCTCCGAAGCAGGGAACGGGTGCTGGAGGATCTGGCGCCCTGCTGTTGGCAGCATTGTCATGAACTGCTGTTTGTTAAAATTGGGTGTAGAAACGTGCTGATGTCAGGCAGTGACCTCTCTGAAATCTTCCACTGGAAGAAATCACCCCACGTGGACGCGTTCCTGTGTCACCTGCTCGGGGTAACCCTGCCTTGGCAGGGGCGTTGGGCTGGGTGATCTCCAGAGGTCCCTCCCAGTCTTGACAAATCTGTGGTTTTGCTCTGAAAACAGCTGCTGCTCACGGAAACAAAACAGTATTTAGAGCCAAACATTGGACACACCTATACAAGTCTGCAGCTTCTGTGCCTGTGCGACTAAGAACTAAAGGAGATTATTTTAAGCAGTAAAGACCTGAGCATTTCTGACCAAATACAGTTGTCACTGAAGACAGTGACAATTTCAACAATGAATTAAAGAGAAGTGTTTCTGTGAGTGAAGAGCACTGTTCCTGCCGCTCCCATTTGTTCCCAGGGAATTAGGATTTTTAGCAACGAATCAGAATAGTATCTGCTATAGTTTTAGTGTTCATATAGAAATTTAGAACGTAATTCAAGATTTAAGATGGATGATCTAATGTCTGAACAACAGAATCTTGTGGTGAATGCTGATGGTTTAAGCATCTGCATTTAATTAGAAAAATAACGTTTAAACAGCAGGGAATAAAACTATTTTTATCAGGCATTTAGGAAAGCTAATGTTAGCAAAACTCGGTATTAAATGCTAGGCATTATTTCAAAACATTTAAATACATCAAAGCTGAGTTTCAAACAGCTTGCACTACCCTATTCATCTAATGTGAAGTCGAAAATAACAGAGTGATTTCATAGCTATGGCATGTTGCCTAGATAGTGGCCTTAAGCCAGAGGCTGAACTGATACACTCAATATTCTTTCTCCTTTTATCATCAGATGTAGAACAGAGTCCTGACCACTGCACACTAAAATTCATATGCCATTATTCTGAAGTGCAAGAATATTTGTCACTCTGTCCCTGCCAAATTCCAGTATGAGTTGCATTTTCTGCAAGCCTCTGTTTCCATGGCTTGCAGTTGTGTTATATAAAGCTGCTTGGTGCTGTCTGTTCCACATTTGCTGTAATGATACTGTTTCACCAGACAAAACTTGGAAGCAATTTGCAAGTGATTTGAACTCTGCAGTTTGTATTTGTCACTCTAAGATGTTCATATTTTAGTGGATGAAAGTGTATTGATAGGATGGAATTTTTTTGCTCTGTGCAGCAAAGGCTCTGACTGCACCGTTTCAAATATACAGAAAAATTTCACTAGAAAAACATCCATTCCTAGCATCCTGCCTAGTAAAACTTTGCACCTTTTAAATTGCTCAAAAGCCCACACCAGACACTTAGGAAGTTTCATCTCACCCTTGAGAGATAAATAGTTTCCAGAAGAGAAAACTGAAGCAGCGCAGCCATGCCAGATATTGATTAGCCAGTAACACTCCAGCACTCCTCAAATCAGAGGTCAACTGTATTAAGAATTAAGATGCCCACTTCAGAGACCCCACTTTAAAATAGTGCCCTGGAGCTTCACCTTAATTTCCACAGCAGGTTTATACAGAAAAAAATGCAACTGCTGAAGGAAAAAAGTCACCTTCCGAAGATTAGGTTTAACCCATTGCCCAGGTTCTCTTCATTAGTCTCCAAGCTTTCCACTTAAGTTTCTATGAGAGTAATGATTTCAGATGTTTGTGTAGCAAGATCAGGATACAAATGCTATCTGATAAAGAAATATTTACATAAACATAAAAACACATACTTAAATGTTAGGTCCAGCAAGCTTTTATTTATGTGTGCATGAGTAATTCTTATATAATCAATGGTGCTACTTTTAGGTTTATAAAATTAAACATTGATAACCACAGAATCATTGCCTGAACATGCAGGCATCAAATTGTTGCTGGGGCTGCTGATGCTGCTCTCCGAGCTTGTTCCTGTGTGAGACACTCACACATTTCCATTAGTTTTGAATGGTGTTTTGGGGCCTTTTTCCAGCAGGAACTGGTGAGATGCTGTCAGGCTGTATGGTCACATCCAGTGCATGATGAGAGGAGATGGAAGTGCAGCACCGATGCCAGAGGGTGAGCTACTTGCAGCATTCCTGCCTTGGAAATCTCTGGAGTGCTTGGCAGCTGAGCCCTTTCACCTGCCCCATCCCCAGATGCACCAGCCCCATCCCAGGCTCTCAGGGTGCTGCTGCAACGCAGGCAAGGCACATGGTAGCAAACGGGGTGATCTCATCTGGTGCACGGACTTTGGGGCAGCTCAGCTCTTGTGTTGTGTCTAGAAAACATCTCTGTCCTTAGGGATAGAAAAACAGCAAAGCCAAAGAGGTGCAGAGTAGGGATACAGGTTCAGATGCAGATTTGTGTAGCAAAAACCAGCAATACTCCTTATAGTATCATTTTCCTGGTGGAAAGTTCCTCTCAGTCATTACTTCAGTTTTAATTAAGTATTTTTTAATTTCTCTAAATGAGTATTTTAATCTATGCATTATTTACTTGCTAATTATGGTGTTAATTAAAAATGTACACTATAAAGATGCCTGTTTTGTTTCTAATCCATAGAGAGAAAAGGCTGCCTGAAAGACACAGGGTTTCTTCAAGACATCTTTATTCCTCAAGCATTCACTTACTGGCTGAAGCATCAATTATATAGAGATAATCAGTGGCTGATTTTCAGTCACAAGGCTTTTCATCTAAAGACATGTATTTTTACCTAGAGCAACCCATCTACAGGGAAAAAGAAAAAGAGTTCGAAAACAAACTGAACTTTTTAAAGGGAAACCTTGCGTGCAGTTTGCCACTCCTTTTTTGTGCCTGAAAGAAATAAGATCAGATTGAATGACAGGATGCACAAGGTGACATTTCCGAGACACTTACTGGATCTCCACAATAATGCAGTACTTTTTTATTTCTTCTTACCCTTTCTGTTAGTTGTTAACACCTGAGTCTTGATGTAAACCCTCACCTTTCCATTGTTTATTATTTTCTTTTCACTTGAGAGCTTTGTGGAGAGTGTAGAACTTCAACTTCTACCCAACAAATTAAGCTCAAGAGAGCTGGATCCCAAGTGCCAGGTGAGTGGCTCCATGTGACATGCACAAAGTCAAATCTGTCCGTCCCCTGCAGGCACAGAGAACTTTGCACTGCACCATGCTTCACCAAAAGATGCTCTGCACTTACCTCATCCCTGGCTGTGTGGAATGGCCTGGCCTGCTACATGCAAGTCAAGAGAGTTTACAATCAGTGCTACTCAGTTTGCAAGGCCCCAGGATAACAGGAAGCTGTGGAATGCATTAAAATTCATCTTCCTTTTCAGCCTCACTGTTAACTTTTTAATTATGTGTTGCCTGTGGGCCGTAATGTTCAGCTTGTGGCTTTCTCTAAAGCTGTTTTGTTTTCTTTTTCCCCGGGGAAGCAGTCCAAGGTTAGAAGAAATAGGAAATCCTTAGAAGCCATCCCTTATCTTCATGAAGTATAAAATGCTAATTGTTCATGCTCTTTTTTTGTTTTTTTTAGGGAAGAGATAAATTTTTTTAACCCATGGATCATAAAGTTTGGAACATTTCCAGTGGCCTTGTCTTGATGGAAAGTAGAGGACTCATAATCTTGCAAAACAACTGTTTTATTAGAAAATGTGTTTAGGTAAGTCAGTTAATTTCTAGTAAATCCTTGACAGTGACATAATTTTGTGATTCTGTATTATAAACAAAGATAACCTTATAAAACATGAATTTTTCTCCAGACTCTTTATTTAATGATTTATAAAAATACACTTTTCCAACTAATTCATTCTTGTTCTCATCTTTTTATAACAATTTCCTTTTCAAATTTATAAGCCCTAGTGATTATTGGCATTCATATGTCACCTCATGGCTAACCTTTGTAGAAAATTGCCAGGCAGAAAACGATGCATCTCAGTTAAAAATTCATAATATTCTATGGGGATTTTTTTTTTTTCCCCCTGGTTTGTAGCACCTCAGTCAAGACCACTGAGTGGATAAAGAAAGATTGAATTCTGAAGAATAAACACAGGGCCTGGTATCCAGGTCTCTTGACACTGGTCACCTGGGACATTACCTTGACAACTGTAATACAAACAGTTACACACCTAGGGATGTTACCTTGTGGGGAAGGAACATGGGGATTGTGTTCATGGTTGTACACTCTCTCTTGGTTTAATAGTTTTCTTCAAAATAGTGTAACATCTACTTTATGGAATGTTCTCCAGGTAGTGGGAAGTAGGAGTTCAAGTATCCTCATGTACTTCAGTTTCCCATGTCTTGGAGGGCAAACTGCTGAATTGGATACAGGTTTTTTTGTATTTTATTTTTTTCACTTTCTGGTTCAGACTTTACAAGTCACATAAATAAATCTCTGTGGGATTTAGATATGAAGTAAGCTTGTCATAACTAACATATTTTTGTGCCCAGGATTCATTTTTTAGTATTTAGAGTTAGCTCATATAATGCCAGCTAACATGTCCCTATACTGCACTCAAATTATGAAGTAGATATTTCTGAAGGGGTTCCTTGCTGTGCTGTTGGCTGGGTTGTAGCCAGCTTGAATGCTGAAAACTTAACTTGGATGCTTGTGGATCTTACCTGTCCCAGCAGCAACAAGCTGTGATTATACAGGTTCCTTTTCAAGGGTCTTCCTTTCTCTCAACTCATCTAAAGGAAAAGAGAAAACAATTAACAGAGCCTTATAATTCAGTGCTTTCCATCAATTCCCCATTATTTAAGCCTGTGCCTCAGTGGTAAGTGGCAGGATATTAGCCACTATTGGTGAGTTCCCCCCTTTCTCAAGGGTGAGAGATTAAATTCGTGTCCATTGACTTTACCCCTGTACCTGCTTTGTACAGGTGTCTTAAAGAGCAGTGGTTACTCCCTTGCACAGGTGTGTCCATGACAAAGCCCAGGGCTCCAGCCTGTCTGGATACACAAATGCCTGAGGAAACAAGGCAGAGAGGCTTGGAGAAGCAAGACAGACACCTTGGGGAAGTGAAGAAAAATTCAGCAATTCAGCGCCTCATCTAAAACTGATACAGCCACCTTGGGTGACAAAGGACAAAATAGAAGAGCTCTGCCAACGTTGGCCATGAACACAGGCTTCAGATATATCAGTGGGTAGGAGAGGGTCTCACAAATGAAGACAAAATCACTTGTACTTGCTCAGCATTGGAGAGATTGTTCATTAGTGCAGCTGTAAAAGCAATTTTTGCTAACAGAGATGCATTTTATACAGCAAAAGGGTTTTACAAAAGCATCTACCAAACAGAATAAGCTGGCAAAAACACTTCTGCCTTCCAACACAGTGTTTACAATAAAGTTTTTGGCTCTTCAGAAATTGTAAATGAATCACATCTCCAGCTGGTATTTATGATGGGACCTGTCTTCCCACCAGCTTTCCTTTCACCACCATCCTTCCCACCCAAACCAAGTGTGCTAATGACACCGTGCATACCTCTGGGCAGATCTCCCATGCAGGTGTGTCCCCCAGGAATGCCAGGCTGGCTCCCAGCTGTTGCTGAGCTCCCTCCCACCAGAGCCCTGTCCCTGGCATCAGTCAGGCTTCCCTCACACAGACACAGCACAGTGTTTTTGGGTTCACACTGATACCTTTGAATAGCAATCACAAAAAAAGGCTTTTGGTTGGGTTTTTTTCCTCCCCTCTTTATTTTGGCATAAATATAGTAAAATGGGTTGATTTACACTGCTCTGAAATGAGTCTGAAATGAGACTTTGCTGGCTTTTAGGCTGGAGATTACTTTAAAGACAAGTTCTGTATCACATAGGACAAGTTTACATGAAGTCTAATGACAGGTCATGGCAGCACGGATTCCACAACACCTTCACATTTCATTTCCAGCTAAGCTTTAAGAAAAGTCACATAGACTCAGAGTTTCAAAAACCTGTCTACCATTTCAGTCAAGTTTCTGAAGTAGCTGCAGAATAAATAAACACATAGGAAATGTTTAGCACTTAAGCTTTATAAATCTGAAGCTGGATACTCAAAATTTGTGAGGGTGTGTGCATCTATTTCTTATTTTTTAAAAATCCCCTCATGGCCTAATATTCTAGAAGTAGGGTGCAATAATCTACCATGCAGGGATAACTGGGGACTCTGCAGGAAAAAAAAAAAAGAAAAAAAAAAAAGAAAAAAAGCTGTGAACATGACAGATGATGTTCCTACAGCCATGTGAGGCAAACAAACATATGGTTGCTCTATCTGAAGTTCCTACAATCTTTTATGTCTTCAAAGTGTAGCAAAACATTGGTTTATTAACATAATTAAAGCATTTTACAAATGATTCCTAATTATTTTTGCAAATGTAAATGAAGATGCTGACATGAAGTTTTTTGCTGTGCATGATGAATAGTGAGTTCTCATTTTACTGAGTACTGTAATCAAATTTAGAACAAATGTTATATAAGTGCATAAGCAATCCTAATCCTAATCCCTTTTCTGCTGCCTCACTCCATCTAGGCCTGCTGCAGCTGTAAATCTATAAATCTCCCATATTTTGTAATTTCCTCACATATTTTTATTTTTGTTTCCCAATCTCCTGCCTTTTTCAAAGGAGACATTTTTAGTTGCTAATGGTTCTGATGGAATGAAAAGTTTGTTTTTTAGCCTTCTGCCAGATTTCTTACAGTACTATATGTTTGATCACAGCAAATGTACAGTACTGATGCTATTGCTGTAAGATGTTGAGCCTCACCCTGTTGAAACAAATCAAGAGGTCTTCAAACATTTTGTGCTCTGCTCTTAGTTGAATATCTGTTGTTTTCAATGTTTTATTAATATCAGTGGAGGTTGGCTGAGGGTATGTCAACAATGCATAATTCAAAGTAGCCAGAAGATATCAAAGATAGCTATAAACAAACTAGTTGATAATAAATCAGTTCTAGCATTGGAACACTGAATTCCCTGTGAGCAACCTGACCCTGTTTCTGATTTTACCCTAGGATTTGTGCCACTGCTATAATCTGAAATTTTTTCACTGGCTCAATGAAAAACAGCCAGGAGGGACAGCGTCCAGTGCAGGTTTAAATGCTGGACTCAGAAAAACAAGAGAGACTGTGATTGTGTTTTGTGATATATTTCCACAAGATGTTTTAGAATTAATTTAATAATTTCACCAAAAATTTTAATAAAATAATCCACATATCAATTAAACAATATTGTAACAATTATATTTTTAAATCACTTTTATTAAACTGTATTTCTTATTTGGAATACTTTTAAGGGCTCACAATAGCAAAAGATAAGAATTATAGATGAGTGGTTCACAGCATATAATTTATCCAGTTAATTTAATTTCTTTGTATTTGTCTACAAATTGCTTATAATTTTATGTAATTAATTCATTATGTGAACTTAATTGCTAAAATAACTCTGAGATTGTCCAGCTGAAAAAAATAACAGGCTTTTCATTGACTTGAGTGGGAACAATGCTGGGCCACAGGAAGTTTATCCCTACTCTGTAGACCTTACTGAAGTTATTCTTTGGAAGTACACATCTGACATACTATTCCTTCTATTTCTTGCTTCCTAAAACAAAAATTATTCTTAAGCAGAGAAAATTCACATTTATAAATTGGCAAAAGAGACCCAAATATTCTCTGATCTTGTTTTATTCATTTTTTAATATCATATTGCCCATGAATCTATTTGTTTAAATATATCTGGAAGAAACCATCAGATGATGAGCCATAGCAAGCAAAATAGTCTTCCATGTTTTTTGAGTTACTATATTTCCTTCTCTTCTGCTTATCCTCAGTTTTGCTTGTTCCACAAAAATATATTCAGATATTTCAGTACCACTGACATTAGTTGGGACTTAAGCAATTGTTTTCTAGAAAATAAAATGTGCAGCAGTTTTCCAGTCCCACACTCCTGCCCAAGGCCTGGTGTACCAACCAATCCTGGTCATCCAGCTGCTCCTAAAAATCAATCATAAAAGCTCAATATCCCCCAAAACATTAAGTTTTTCTGAAACTCTAACCTAGATCTTCTTCACCAATAGGTAAATTTTTTGCATCTTATCCTGGCCCATATGTAAAGTGTAATACTGAGCAATACCTGTGTACTATATGAAAATAATCCTACTTCTTTAACCTGAAGATCATCCAGTTTCCTTCAGTTTTCTTAAAGTCTGTTGTTCTTTTTGTTACTCTCATCTGGACATTATCCTGGCCACTTCTTTTCCAAATTTACAAGTACCAAACGGAGCTGGTACTTTAACTGAGGGCTTATCTGTGCTGCATGCAATGGAAAAATAATTTCACTTATCTCACATGTATTTGTATAACCCATAACACGATACAGTTGTTTTTTCCCCTATAGCTATTATGCTTTTCACTACTGGCAAATGTATGCTCTGTAACATTTGAAACTTTTTTTCTGCAGGCCAAATCAGTCACTTTATATCTAATGTTCATGCAATTCATTATTCTTAAATAATTCCTATTTTTCTAAAATGACCATTTTTATTTTAGCACCACCCAGACTATTTATCTACTTTACTAAGATTTTTTTAAATTTACCTTTTCTCCTGCAAAATGCCTCCCATCCTGGTCTCATCTACAAATATAATAACACAATATTCCCTAATGCTTAATGAAAATACTGATTAGTATTGGACCAAGAACAGACTCTCATAAGAACCACTCTTCCATTTACACAATGAAAATGGATTTGACCAGCACTAGCTCTTATTATTAACATGGAATTGAGTTATCAGTAGACAACAGATAGATTCCAGTGCACTTGACTTGCCTGGCTGCTGTGGAGCCTTTCTTGAGCCAAACAGGATTCTGGGTTAGTCAAAGAATTCATTACAGAGCCCATAGATGGCTAAACCCCACTCTTATTGAACTGCATCAACCCTTTGGAGGAATGCCCGAAGTACCTGAAAGTGATACGGACAAAGTGCATTGTCCAACTTGTACATTTTTAATGATATTCTGCAAGGTAAATGTGTGTGGTGCCAGCTGAGCTTGCCCTTCTGCATTTTGCCAAAAAGATACTGCAGGTGACCCAGAAAGTGCTGCAGTGAAGAGCTGAGGTTGGATCCCCTACACCACTGCTACACATCCTTATGTTCTTTTCTCACTTCTCATTTTCTTGCAACTCCAGCTCTGGTGCTGGGCTGATGGCACCCTCAGGAGCGCAGATCTTGGCTGTAAAAACACCCTGAAAGCCACCCCTAAGAGATGTGTTCCTGTCTATCTGTCATACATGGTCAGACCAGGGAGTATTTGTCATTGTGTTTTGGGAGAAAGAGCAGAGAAATTGAGAGACTCATGGATATATTAAAAATTTATCTATACCAATTCAGATGAGATTCACTTCTTTTTTAATGTATTTCTCTTTTGTGACCTTACCCATCATCTTATTTGAATGCGTGTGTCTTTGAGCTGAATAAGGAACTGGAGATTTGCCTGTGTAAGGGCACACATAAATTAAAGAAACAAGCACCTTCTTTTGATAGAAAAGGCTGTTGCTAAAAGAACTATCAGTAAAGGAAGATTATTAACTTTTTTATTTAAGATTTAAGGATCTGATTTCCATTCTGAGATTGAAGCACACTACTAACAGTATAATTTAGATATCAGATTTACCTGTTCCCTACAGCTGCCAGCCTGTATTTGGTTTCAGGGTTCTGATGTTGACTATTAACCTATTTAAATATTCATCAACAGCCTTCTGCCAAGGTGGATTAATTCACCATCTCGGGTCGCTGTCAAGTTGTCAATTTGTCAGATTTTTTTTATTTGCCAGTGCCCTTTTAGAGTGACAATGATGGCACACTTACAGCTGAGCAACAATTTTATTGTTGGTATCTCCTGCTATAGAAAAGCTCTCCAATACTTGAGTTGGTAAAGCTTGCTGTTGGCAGGTCTGAAAAACGGTCTTTTAACCAAAAAGTGAGAAGTGTATATGGAAAGGAGCTGATGAACCATCTTGTTTGATTTATGACAGTGAGGGCCTGTAAAACCAATATGAAAGTTGCCTCTGAAGCTAAAAAAACACTGTCAGTTTTTATACCCACTTCATTTTTTATCCAGAACCATGAATAAAAGGCATTAATATTAATCATGGAAGGATTCTGCCTCTCCCCTCCAGTGATGACCAGAATAACCCCACATCAGCCTTTGATAGAATATGGAATCGTTAACTTATTTACTGAACCAATAATTAAACATTAATTATCATTAATGTAATAGTTAATATCACATTATTTACATTATAATTGATAGCAGTGCCTTAAAAAAATCACACACAAACTAACTAGATTCCTTTTGTTTACCTCAAATTTTAGATCACCTTTCTGAGGGACACTTTCAGAAACATTCAAGACATACCCCTGCAGCTGATGATTCATGTATTTTTCATGATGGAAATCAAGTCTGCTGCATCCAGTGCACAAAACTCCTTTTATAACTCAAGTACTTCCAGCTTCCAAATTAAATAAAACAGTTTCCTAAAGCAAGGAAATTCTGTTGAAATGTATAGAGACAAATGTTTGTTTTTGTATTTTGGGGGCATTTAGGAGTGGTAGTCCTCCAGGAAGAAGTCTAGGTAAGCCAGTGGAGATTTACAGTGGGGATGTAAATGGGATGGGGATGAGGCCCTTGGGCTCCCAGACATGCTTCCCTTCCCAGGGGCTGTTTCAGGTCAGCATACCACAGTGAAAAGGGACTTTCCCTCTTTCTGGCATATCTGATGTGGAGGGCAAGCAGAACATGACCCAGTGTGACAGCAGGTCAGAGCCCAAGAGAACTTCACTGCAGCCACAAGCATCCCAGAAAAGCTTCTCCAGAAAGTGGTAACCCAAATACAGCCTTTTCAGGCTCAAACATCTCTAAATGCATCTCCCAGGACATGCACACAAAGAAGAAACTCAAGCTTTAGAGAGCGCTCTAGGCTGGAAACTGAATTTTTTCCCTAATTACGTAGAGGCTCTGACTCCTGACACCCACTGACTTCCAGCAGTTTGGTTCCAAGTCTAGAGAGGGCACCAGTTTTCGTTTAGTTAAACACAGTAGAGACAGAAAACCATCTAATGTGTGTCTGAAAAGTCTGACAGTCCAGATTAATAGCTGTGTTAAAAAAGATGACCAAACACACAGAGATCTGAACAGTTCACCTGGGCAGATATCCTACCCCATTTGCTAGAAGCAGTTTGCATACGGTGATTGATTTCAATGTAGTCTGCAATTCTGTTGAGCAGGTGCTCTATTAGCAAATCTATCATTAAATAAATATGACACATGTAATTCTACACATGGGGATGCTTTCACAAGGCTTTGGACGTGTTACAAATTGGTACACGGGTAGACTGTGCTATATAAGATCAGATAGCTGAGGCTGCAGCCTGTGCTGTATATATTTCCACTCTGATAGCAATGCAGTGATGCTGCTAGGTTAAGAGAAATATGAAAAAGAAAAAAAAGAAAAACTCCCTCAGGAGATCCCTATTTTCTGCAGAAAATTTTCTTTTTTTTTTTTTTTTCAGTTTTGACAAGAACTGAACAACGGTGAATTGGAGCAAAGAAAGAAAGGAAATGATGTGTGGATAGGGAGAGTCAATCATCTGGGAGATCAGTTCCAACAGAACCATGGGAATGCACCTCTTTCATCATCATCAGGTCCAGTGATGCTCCTGCAGGCACTCAGCTACACAAACAAGGACTGGGCAAACCAGGAGCATTCAGCACTGAAGTTAATGGGATGCACATTATTTTAGCACCCAAAGTGAGTTCCAGAAGAAAGCTAGTATGGTCAAATAATGATTTGTCTTTGTTTGCAGTTTCTGTTCTTAATTAGTCCACAGGGCTGTGAGCTGGCTGTGCCAACCGTGCATTTCCTGAGGGACAATTAATCCCCATCCTTCCAAGGCTGCCTTACAGGAAAGGCAGTTCTGAAAAATGTGAACAATACTTGACACAGACAATACAGAATGCATTTTTAAGTCACTGTTTGTCACTACTTGCCCCAGTGAGCAGATCTACTACACAGAGGTGCTCTTCACAGAGCAAGGTATCACAGAGGAGATCCCTTCTCACTCACCAGGAAGTGATTCTGGTTTCTCTTCAGGGTCCTCAATGGCCTGGTGAGTTGGGAGATTAAGACTCTGAGTTTTGTCATGGCACTGCTTTCATTACATTTCTGCAATCCACTCTCTTGAAGAGAGTGCTCTCTTCAAGAGCTGCTGGTGAACTGCTAAGTTAATTTTAAAACATTTCTTCTAGTGGTTAATGGTAGTGTAATTTCACAGGCTGTTAGTCTAAACTTTCTCCTCCTACAGGCCAGGGAGTTTCACTTGGTATATCCCATATGCAGACTTTACTTTTTAGTGAAATCACATCTTTTTAGTCCTTAATTTCAAAAACCCAAACAAACAATTATTTACTTAATGACTTCAAATGAGAAGCAGCCTAGCCCTCCCTTATGAAGCTGTTGCAGTGTTCAGTCCCAAGTGGAGGCAAGACTTTATCCTTAATCTAATTTAAGGTATCCACTGGATTTCAGTCCAATACTATCAGATATCTTAGCTATGTAAATATTTACAAACCACTGTCTAGTCATCACTTCACTTTTGTGTTATTCCACTAAATGGATTAAGCTTTCTACCGTTTTTACTGGGAGCTTGTTCATTTTCAGTATGCTCCTCCAGCTGGTTTGCAGACAAGCAGTGCTTTGTGGGGAATCATATGCCCAAAAGTGGAATGAATGAAGTATTGCAGATCAAAACCAGAAAGAAAGAAGCACCTGTGAAGGCCAAACATTGCTTAAATGCATGGTGTGGGAAAACAGTGTTACCTGTCCTGGCAAAACTAGGATTGGAATAGGACTCAAACACCCATCAGTCTCATCCCTGACTAATTAATCTGTTTTTTACTGCCCAGGTCAGCTTCCCCATTGAGTTTGCTGTTAGCTGGGCCATCGAGAGCACAGAGCAGGCCCAGGACTCCACCTATTCCTATTTCACATCCTGCTGTCAGCGATCTGGGGGAACCCTCCCGCTGCAGCTTCCCCACGCCTCTGCGCAGGAACCACAAAAAGGATGTCACACCCTGAAATCAGCTCTGTCCCACAGCCTCCTGACACTGACAGAAGTAC
The DNA here is from genome assembly GCA_013399915.1 of Illadopsis cleaveri. Taxonomy (NCBI): domain Eukaryota; kingdom Metazoa; phylum Chordata; class Aves; order Passeriformes; family Timaliidae; genus Illadopsis; species Illadopsis cleaveri. Next base: position 872,176 of record VXBB01024238.1, on the reverse strand, counting down.
AGCCTTCGCCAGGAAGGAGCAATAGGTCGCTCCCACATCTCTGCAGCCCTGGATGCACCTCGGTGAACGCAGCTCCTCCTCCCACTCCCTGTGAGCTCATTAGAAACATCTCGCTGCGGGGCGGCAGCAATTCCCGGTGGGGAGGGAGGTTTGCAGGCAGGACCGTGAGTCTGGACCTGCCTTGTCATGTCCAGGAGCGGGGCTCACCGTCTGGTCTTGCTTCAGTGCAGTACTGAGTTTCAAAAGGGAATGGAGAAGCAACATAATTTTTAAGAGGCAGAGAAGTAATTGGGTAATCGCCTTCAGTTACATGCTCAGCTTTCTACTGTTTGCACAAATGAATCACAAACAGCAAGACTGATCCCACTGGAAACCTTGGGCCACCTCTTGAGGCAGAGATAATCGTTCATCTCATGCTTAGGCAGTCAGTAAACAAACAATAGCACCTTACACTTCATTTGTCAGCCTACAAGGCACGGGTTGTATTCATGTTTTATCCCTACGCTCATCTTACACAATGCTGTCATGCAATTTGTAGTGATTTTTTTCGAATTAGCAATAATTATAAGGAGAAACACACCACTGAGTAAATTATAGAGTCACTTGCCATTTCCCCAAGCAGCACACTGCTGCTCTCTGCTTCAGTTTTCATGCTCATCTGCACCTGCTACAGGGAAAAACTCAACATGACATAAATTCAAAATATAATCAAAAGCAAGCTGAACCAGTCCAGAGGAGGGTGGTCAGTATTTGTGAAGCACTAATATTTCTGTATTATGAACTGGACTAATCAGCTTTATCAGCATTTTTCAAGCTACAGTTTCAGATCCTCACTACAGATATCTGAAGAATATTACAAGATCTTTTTTTCAGTTTAAAGCACAGTGTCAGTTATATGTATTTTTGTAAAAGCATTGATGTCTGTCTGCTTGGCCAACAAGGTCCCAAGAGCTCTCTGGGAGTTTCTGAGAACTCAGAAGGACAAACCACTCCCTGCATGCTGCAGAGACCATTGCTTAGTGCCATTCAGCATCTAAATAGAAGAGGATGATACAACATTCAGGTTTGGGGGAATACAAAACCCAGAGAGACACTGGCTGTAAGTTTGCCATTCAGTGGTCCTTCTCTGAGGACCATTCTCACTAGCTCTGGCAGCCCGAAAAGCGAATTGAATCTTACTGGCATCAGCCAATACATTAGAACTGAGGTGTTGAATCTCTGTCCTTGTCATCATAGATCGTACAAATGGTGCTGAACATTTACTTGCTTCAGTGCAGAATAGCTCAGGAGTCTCTTCTAGCCATTTCTGAATGGCTTTAAACTTCCACCCATTATGCTTATAAGAAACTGCATTTGCTCAGCCTGTTGTTTTTCTGTTCCCTGAACATCATTTCCACTCAAATATGATCTGTTTCAAAGCCTAAGGAGAACACAGTTCCTCAAAAATCTCCATAGAGCATCTGTAAGCTGCACAATATCTATAAATTTCAGTATGTAGCCTGGAAAATAAACACAGGTGATGGAAACAAGGATATTTTTATAGGCATAAGCTTACAATCATTTAGAACCTGAATACAGAAGGACAGAACAGCTAAAACTCTCTGATTTACACCATCTTCTTTCAAGACAGCTGTAAGTAAGCACAGTCAAAAATTATAGGAAACCGAGACAGGAATGAAAAGTAGTTATAGTATCCTGTGCCACTTGTTGGCAGCCAATATACTGGGAAAATGTTTAATATTGGCTAAGGAAGAGCTCACATGGGGGTAGCAGGGCTTTCTCTTTATCGACACATCTTCAGCTCACCCTGTACAAATAGAAGTTCTGGATATATCCACGCCTTGGCAGGGTTTGTGCAAGGGAGAAGCTTTCTCAAGAATACCCATAAACCAGTTCTGAAAGCTGAGGTAATAGAAACATTTCTCTGTCCAGCAATATGTCTGTAAAGGACTTGGCACTGTGGAATGAGATCCACTCATTTTCTTCAAATAATTGATGATAATCCCTAAAGTGTTCTGCTCATCTATTGTTGCACCTTAGTGTCATTTCCAGGGCCTATGCCTGTATATTTCCTATACTGTGATGCTCCAAAATCTGTTGTATGTACACATATCAAATGCTTTATATTGGATCATCAATGAGACCAGATTACCTTCCAGTTCTACTGGAACCCAAGAGAACCAGATCCTGCTAACACTGTTACCCTGTTATCAGCAATAGAGAGCTACGAGCAGGCTCCAGCCCGGGACCTTTGCTTATAAGGCTCTTTATTAAATAATCACTCTGCTGAAAGGCTTTAGTAAACCCAGTCTCCTCTTACAATGGACTCTCTTACAGCCTCCCTCACTTCTGCCATTCCTTATTTATACCACTCAAATTACTCGGCTCATTAGTCTGCCATTATAATAGAAGTCCACTTTAGTTTATTTACTGTTTGTTAACAGCCTTGGCTTTTGCAGAATGACATACATATTTCTGCATTTGCGGAAATCTGGGATGTAACAGGAACAAGAGAGTAAAAAAATCCATCAGAGCTTTTATGGACTTTAATCATTCACATAAACAGCCAGATGACTGCAGTCATTCAGAATAAAAACAAAATCATAACATACAGACTTCCCTAAGCAAGTAGACAGCTCTTAAAATGACTAACGAGATAAAGGAACAAGTTAGTTAAAACAGTATTGACTGTACCACACTGCTTTTGGAAACTCTGATAATGACAGAAAGCACAGAAAGAAATAGAAGTATTCTGGCTACACTGAAACATAACAAAGCAGATTGCTTCCACTTAAGGAGCTCTTACTGTTCTTCTTAAAGTGGTTGTGTCACCAGGATTTATTATTAATGTGGACATAAGCTTGCCAAGACACTCAGCTTTATGTTAAGAGGCCTGAGTGCAGATTTAAGGTGCCAGTTTGGCATTGTGCACAACTCCAAGTAGATGCTTAACTTCAAGCTGTGTTGTTCCCACTGCTGATCATAAAGAAATCATCAATTTAGATAACCTATGTTGGTATGACAGCAGGAACTGGAGCTTCTGAATTAGGGGCTCATGCCCTCCTTGACGTGTAGTGAATGCTGTCAGAAAGGCCACGTCAACACGTAGGCAATTGCTTCTTGAATCCTTGCAGGTGGCTTCAAAGGACAAATGTTAGAGAGCTGTGTCTAGGAAGCTGGATTTGAAAATTGTGGCTTAACACATTGTTTGTAGAAGTGAGGCCAAATTTTCCACTCTGAAATTTTTATTATGACTTTTTGTATTGGGATCAGCAACAGGCAAAATTCTGTGGGAAAAAAAAAGAGCTATCTCTAAACAACTGCAGCCAATTACCAGAACGGAGCTGGGAAAAAGAGAAAGCAGTTCACCTCATGGTAAGAAGTTCAGAGAGCCACTGCTTTGCAAACCTCCTGGTGCAATGGCTTGGAAAATGGAACAGGGTTCACCTAGACAGAGATGTACTCTTACACCAGAGACAACTAAAAGCAAGAGTTAAGGTTTACCATCCTTGGTGAGTGTTTAGTTTCACATTGATGGATTGTTTCAACTTGTAAACCATGATTGTTTAATGTTGCACAGAATCTCATACCATGAGCTGATGGAAATGTTAACTCCTACCTGATAACTCCTGTTACATCTCTCTTGTTACACAAGATGTTCCTTTATGGATTCTTGTGTGTAGTAGTACATCCGATTGAATTACGTTACCAATGTGCTCTTAACAAAATGACAGTGCAGCTAGGTCTGGATAAACCAAAAATACCTTCTAGAACAAGCTATTGGAAAATTAATTAGTTTTGGGGCTAACCCAGTATTCACTCCATGGAAAACCATCCACTGGTAAGCACAAGGAATGGCAAACCAAGCCTTCGCAAGATTCTTTATCCCTGGGCAAATTATTTCATAAATGCAAGTCCAGAATAGCACCACTAAGTGAAGAACTGAGGATAAAAACTGGCTGTGTCCCTAGCAACCCATTTAAGGCATTTGTTCACCCATACTGTTTGTCAACTGAAACCAAGTTATTTAAGTTATTTTACACTTGTACTGCACACTGCCAGAGGCGAAACATGAGCTCAGTTTGCTGCTGTGTCCTTAGAGTCCTCTGCTGTATCATGAAGGCTCCTTTCCTGTTCTGGTTGAATTAAGGACAATGTCACCACGAACTGTGAACAGTCTTGGTTTTGCTACTTTGGTTTTTGACCTCAATGTTACTTAAACTAGAAAGGAGACAGTATTAAAATACATATCCAAGTAATCCAAGGAAAGAGTGTGAATGACTTCCTAAGCTTTAATAAACTCCCAATCTTTTAAATTCTTCCTAAATATTCTCCTTTTATACTGGTGTTAAGCAGCCCTAGATCTCACAGCCATGGACTACTTGCCTCCAGTTTTAAGCATTTAGATGTCAGTTATGGCATTGAATTCAAGGACTGAGTTGTAGTGCCTTATCTTGGTGTAACTCCACTGGGCAAGAGCCGCAGTTACTATGAATTATGAGCTATGGCTATGAATCAGCAGCGCTGATCTCCATCCCATCTCACCAAGCCACTCCTAAGTTACACCAATGTGAATGAAAGGAACACCAAGCCATAAGTACCAGCATGACAGCTTAACATGCACAAAAGTCTCTAAACTTCTAAGGCAAAAGTTCTTATAATATGATGAATACGTAAAAATACTGAAGTTGCGTTCCCTGGAAATCAACATAAGTAGGAATTAGCGCAGTAGTTGACAACATGCAGAGTTATTCTAAAGTTGCTGACATACTCTGATTTCTTTCTTAGTAATTTCCAAACATTAATACAAGATCTTTCTTCTAAGCATGTTAAGATACTTCACAGGAGATATCCTTAGGAACCAAGTGAAGAGAGCAACCTGAGCCAGGAGTGAAATGCAGACCCAAATCTGCATCATTTCTCTTCTAGAGGAAAGCTCTGACTATCAGCAGTTTCCTGTGGGATGCAGCCTGCCAACTGAAACAGTTTTGCAGGGAATGAAGAATGTAATTACTGGTTTACATCACATTATGGTCAGGACACGCACTTGAGATGTGTGTTCAGGTCCTTTTTCAAAAAACGTGTTGGACCATCTCTGCATTACATAAACAAAGGAGAGATTTAGATAGATTCCCTCTCAATAGCCCACAGCCCAATGACCACATGCCTTTAAGTACCTCTGCAATGTTAAACAGTAATTGTGGCTAAAATAACAATATTACAGCAATGAAGACTTACATGGAAGCTCCAGTGCTTTTTACATCTGATACAATTCAGATGTTGTATTACTGAATCCATTTAGATTTCTGTCCTTCTATCAGCTTGAGTGTTTGTGCAAATGGGACTGGTGACTGACTTCCTAATAACCAAAATGTAATTATTCCCTTACTTTACATCATGGAACTGTAACTTTTTATTTCATCAATATAAGTGTTTAAGCAGTAACATCAATGAGGAGCAGCGACCTATCAGCCGAGCTGTTAGTGACCTACATCACTGGTTGATCATGCTTCTTGATTAGTGTAAGCTTTAAAGCTTATAAGCTGTATTCTGCACTAAGACAGACATTTAATAACAGTGATAATTAGCTAGTAGCTTGCAGTTTTCTAGTGCTAAAGAACATAAAAAATCTACCTAAGAACATAAAAAATCATAACTTATCTCTATATATGGTATTAAGAACAAATTTTGAGCTACTCTGAAGTTACATATCTTCACACATGACTCTTGGGTGCAGTTCTCTCCTCATCAATATATACTATTAACAATGTTTATGTAATCTAAACCAAATTACTAATTAAAAACCTTTAATAAACATTTTCTGAAGTTGATAGCTTTCTTGAATCTAACAGGCATACCCATAAAGCAATCACAGATGAAAATGTTTCTGTGTATAAATACATACACATGAACAGCTGGCCTGAATCAGTCTTCCAAAATAGTCAGCAGCAGATTAGGGAAAGAGACTAAGAACGAGGGACACATTCAGGGAGCCCTTCTTGTAATCTGGTGTTGGTTTCAGGCAGTATATTTGGACATCATAGTTGTCAGTATTCTGTGGGTCAGTGATTTTGAAAATGATCTTGGCTACGTGGGAGGCAGAGCAACCTCAGGGCTTTCAATTTCCTCAATTTCTCCACCACCATTTCCAGTGCAGCTAGCCTCTCTATTTTACTGCCATGTATTTTCCTTGCTCATGGCTAGTGTCAATCTCTCTGCAACGGGAGGTGCGAGAATGCAGATGGAATGGGAGGAGAAAGAAGCCCCAAAGCTGCAGGAGAGACTCCTTTTCTTAAAGGCAGATTCCCCTGCACCATGTCACTCACTTGCCTTTGCAACCTGGGTACTGGCTGGGTGCCCTAGTAGAAGGAAGTTGCACTATGAAACAGGGTCAAGTACTAAGGGGATAGATTTTTTAAAACTATTTAAATGGCTAATGGTGTAGACAGGCAATTAGTGTGACTTTCAAATTGCATTTCCTAATTGCGTTGTTAAATACTTGAACACACTTCATAAAATTTAGTCTTTGTTCCTACTAAGATCAAAATGAAGGGAGAACAGGATGAATTACAATCCAGCATGTAAGCAGCCTATTTTTGTGCACCTAAATAAGATGCCCATGTGAGAAGTGCAGTTGCTCATCTCTTCCCTGGTATTATCAATTCTGTCTGGCTTTGCAGTGCTGAGCTGGAGGCTGAAGATGGGCTGGACCTCAGCCACAACCATCCCAGCTTTCAGGGAGCATGAGTGGATGGACAGGCACCAGCAGCAACCCCACCAGCCATCCTGGGCTCAACCAGCACCACCCCTAAATCAGATCCTTAACTCCATCCCTGAGTGTGAATTGGAGCCACTAAGCAGGACTGTGGGCAGCACCTGGGGAGGCTTGTTTTGAGGCAATTGTGGTTTTTTCTCAGTCTTTCACAGATTCAATTCATATTCCAGGTTGGACATGATGGCAATGCAAAGGCTGCCTCCAAACTGAGGGGTGGGGTGGGGTAGGAGTGGGACCTTGAGGGTGAGACAAGATGGGCAGTTGACACTCAGACCTACAACACATTCAAAAAAATCAAAGCCTTTCTGTGATTCAGAGAAGTTTCTCTGGCTAGTTTGAATATCTGTGCCAGACACTGGCAGTTACATGATGTGAACACCCCGTCAGAGACAATTATTTTGCTGATTTGTTCTTGTGACAGCTCAGTTATACACCAGCACTTACAGAGAGTAACAGAACAACAAAAAAAAAACAACTTAGAGCATAGCCTGAAGTGCAGTGACAAGAGAGATCCATCTTAGGGAAAAATAATAAGGAAATACATTTGAGCACAGGAGCATCAGAGGGTTCAGAAAGTCACCACAGAGCGTGGGAGGGCTGGGTGTGAAGGCAGCTGCCAAACGAACGCACCGACTGCGGGATGAAGTGCTCCCCTCCGGAGGAGATGGCAGCCTTTGAAGAAACACAGCCTGGCGCCCGAGAACCTGCTCTGTGGCTTTGGCTTCTCTCTCTGACTTCCACATTCATCCTTAGCACTGCTGTTGCCCTGTAGCTGGATCCTTAATCCCCACAGGTAAATTGCTCCCCCTCTTCTAACTCTTCAAATTTGTGTCTCTGATCTGGGCTCCTCCTGAGCCTGGCAGTTTTATTTCTGGTGTTTTCTGAAACGGTGAGCCTCCCCCTCCTCCCTGGGCTCGGAGAACTTCTCCTGCTCCAGCTGAGAGGTGCAAATCTCCGTGGGCATTAGCATTACTGCAGGCAGGCAGGTGGAAAGATGGCAGATAAAAAGGAGCCCTAGGCACATTCTCCTACTCTTCTGCTCTAGCCTCATTTGAAAGCAGAAGCACCCTTCTCTGTCCCTCTCTGTGAATACAAATAAAAAAGCCTGGAGTGTGAGAATGCTGTAAATAGTCAGATTGGAGATGTGTGTCTGACAGCTCTTGTGCTCTGCGGGGAGGACGTGTTCTGGGTATGTGACAGACCTCTTACCTCCCTTTGAACACATCTTGGACTGTTTCTGATTTCAGCCCTAAATGTGCTTGTCTCCCCAACTTTCAGACAGCACTTACAGAGGTGTCTGCCAGTCTTGACCTGGCACCCAACCCACTAAGATGCCTTTGGGAACTCCAAAGTCAAGCAATATCATCCAAGGGCTTTTCCCTTCAGAAATGAGTCTTGGAAATGAAAATCAACACTGCAGGGATGACCCTGAAATGGTGATATATTCATTTCTGAGTGCTCACAGGATAATTTTTCCATTGCTTTTCCAATGCAACAGCTGACTTCTTCAGGTGCCCTTGACAAACCAGCTATAACAGCATCATCCAGACATCAGCTGGATCATTACATTACCAGCTGCCAGTTTCCCTCACTGCAGCCATGGACCATTTTGCAAGCAGCCCTCCTGCAACAGTGAATGGCATTGCTCTCTGCCACTGAGTCCAGTTGTAAAGTTACATTTTTTCCAGAACAGTTAGAGAGCATTAGTTTAAATCCCTCTGACTTAAAAGTACAATGGCCAATCAGCTGACTGGCAAGCAAACAATGTCACCATTAACTCTGGAAACCAAACACACTTTCAAAATAGCCAGAGAACAAGAGGAGAAAAAAAGACAATGTCTTTTGTTACTGAATTGTGCAACAGAGGCAGGCTCCAAAAAGCTCACCCATCACTTTGGGTAGTTCCCAGCATACACTGTTCATCCCTGTAATCAGTATTTTGGGGGACCTAGTGCAGCAGAAGCCAGTCACAGGGACACCCTTTGCTGGGGCAGACAGTGCACAATTGACCGATCATTTGGGGCTTGGAGCACAATAAAGCACTTTGCAAGGGGAGTCAGAAAACTGACACCCACACCGAGCTGTGCTGGTGCCTAGGGAAGGCTCAGAGCTGAGCAGCTGGTCAGGCCCAGACCTGCCTGGGCTTTCAAGGACGACTGGTGTAATTTTGGCCTAAATCTTCACTTGTAGCAGAAAAATGGCTGTTTCAAGAGCCAGCTTCCAGCTTTCCTGTTCAGGAGAAGAGAAAACAGCTCAAGAGAGTTTAATGATGATCAGAAAATTTGAGTTTAAGGAGCGTCTTGAATTTTTCAGTTGATAAATTGTCTGGCAGCTAAAGTCTCAGTTTTAACAAAATACCCTGGAAATAATATTGCTATCTGATGTTTCCCTAAGGAATCCTGCTTGCTCAGTGCACCCCGTGTTTATGCACACTTCCTGTTGGTATTGCTGTGATTTCCAAGACATTTCAGTCTATTCATACTACATTCTGTACAGCCTCACATGAACCACCAAGGCAACGTCAGTCCTGCTCCAGGTGTTCAGTCAGAATTGTTGAAAATTACAGATGCATCTCTTGCCCTCAGTTTTATGTCACAGATTTAATACAGATACAGATTAATAAATCTTTCCTAACTATCTAGGGAAGCAATACTTAGGAGAGGACCAGTTTTCACCTGTGTGAGCTGGTTTAAAAGACTGATTTATATCATCCCCTCAGAGATGCAGAGTCCCAGGTCTGGGGAAATGAGCGACTTCACTTTAAGCTTTACTCTCCTTAGCACTGAATTCTTTCTGCAGCTGGTAGTTCCCTCCTCCCTCGATAACAGAAACTCCTTTCCCATTCAGAGAGCTCAAAGACTTTGCTTTTGGAATCCACGGTATAAAAGCAGTGGAAATTAGCATATGCGTGGGTTGAGAAGGGCATATACACAGTATTAAAACCTCAGAAAATTACCCAGTAGGCTTACTGCTGATTTTCAGGAGATACAAGGAAAGGGACTTTTTTTATTATTTTTCTTTATGGACCAGGAAATCAGATTTTTCTTTTTCAGGAAACACTATTAAACTTTTTATACCTACCAGACTTCAATGAAATACCCATGATTATCTGGTCTTCACAGAGCCCCTCACAGAACAGTTTTCATATCTGTTTAGAACCATTTACAATGAATTTTAGTAGTGACATGAACCCTTCTGTGACTCACCTTCAGAGCCAATATACAGCACAGCCTGACCAGCCCACGTGGCTCCTTCTGCCCACACTATCATCACTGCAGCTCTGTAGTGACAGACAATTCTGCCATCAAATGGCCCTGAACCAGAACAGAGTTCAGCCAGATTTTGGAAGTTACTTTCTCAAACCATAAAACCCAAAGCTTATGATGAAACACAGAGACACTGAAGACTTCCAAAATAAAAGCACTCAGATTATCTGTAGGACTATACTGCTCTGTGAACAAGTGTGTGACTTCAGGAATTCTCTCACAAGGAATTAGCTTGTGGGGTCTCTGGCTTTCCACTAAGAAATAATTTGTGCTTTTCAGCAGAGGCAAATAAATGTATTATTAATGATATGGTGTGGCAAGAATGATACCAATAGTGCAGGCCAAGAGCCATAACTGCACTGCTGGGTGCTGCTGCTCCTGAGCAGAACATGGATGCAGGGAGCTGCAGGAATGTGTGATGAGGAAATACTCAAGCTCCATCTAGTGGAAAATAAGTCTCTCTAAGGTCAGATTTGGACACACGGTTGTTGGGAGTGATATGCACTGAGGAAAAAAAAATTGGGGTACTGACTTGATTCCCTGGGAGGGAATGGTCTCTTTTCTCTTTCAAAGGGAGTTAGGGTGTAATTACTGAGAAGATAAGACTAGGAAGAAAGGGAAAAAAAAAGCCTGTCTACCTATTGGGACTTGAGAATTTAGGCTTCCTGCACATACATTTTATTCTCCCTTGCTCCTGCCATATTCACCTTGAGCTTCTCACATGCTCTTCGTGCTGTTCACAGCCCTCCCCTGTCAGAGACCATGTGCTGGCTGGTACAGGCTAACCATGCCACTGTGACCAGGGAGAGTTAAGGAAGAGCTTTTGTTCATTTGGCTGCATGGTGCCATATCAGAACAGGGCAGAAAAGGCCCCTTTCACATGCAGTGACACAGTGTTACTGCAAAGTTCTGCTTGTACAAAGGGAGAAATGTGTGTGCTGGACTCACACAGCTCCAGCCCACCTGGTCATTTGAAGGAGCCAAAACAGAACAGTCACCCTGTCCCTGCACCCTGGGCTCGTATGATGAGAAGAACTGCTAAATTTGAGCCTGACTTGTCTCAGGATGCCTGGAGTTTCTGCTTGACTTCAGGGTTCCATTAATAGATGATGCATATGTGTAAATCCTCCCTATGCCTCCAAAAAACCTTGATGCAGAGCTTTAGAAAAATGGAGATAAAAACTTAATACCTTAGGTTATTAAAATCTCAGCACTTCTTTTACTGCAGAAGCTTTTTGCAGTATCTATTAATCCTTTTCCTCCATAAAACTCCATATCCTATCTCACAATATACTTTGCTGTGTTACTGCTAATCTTTTAAATCTGTGCATGTTCCTCAGGAGGTGGACATTAACACAAGCACTGTGAGAGCACTGCACTGAGGGTGTGCTGGATGTGCTGCCTTCAGCTGCAAAGTCAGGGTGAGACAAGTCTCCTCCACCCACACCCACCCCACCAACACCATCAGCACCACAGGGCTGGGGCAGGAACTGCAGCAGGGGCATGAGGAGATGCAGCAGGTTGTATAGGGGAGGGGAATTTTTAACAGGGCTTTCTTACCAAAACCAGGATGATACATATGCAGAAACCAGCACCTCTTAGAAACCACCTCATTCTGCAGATGGTGAACGCTCTCTGCATGTTGAAACTGCTCCTTCATCTCTGCTTTGCTAAAATGAAATGAGCAGAGAGAGAACTGTAAAGGCCGGTGCTACAAAGCCACAGGTTGTGTTGACAACACTTACAGGCTCACAGTGTCAGCTTTAGTTTTGTTCTAGTCTCTGTCAGCAAAGAGAAAGAGAAACTTGCCATTCTTTTCCTGAGATAAACCCAACCATAGTGTTTTTCCATTCAAGGATTTTTTTAAAGGGAGAAAGCAGTAATGTTTGAATTAAACTGTATAAGCACATGGAAATAATTTTTAGAAGTTTTGTGGCAGGCCAAATACAAAACAGAAGTTCACTCTAAGTAAGGTCCTTCTCCCTGTAGAACAGAACATTGTTCTGCTTATTCACATAGAAAACCTCTGATGCATTTTCCTGTACTTTTACTTTAATGAAAGTAAAATTCTTGCAATAGTAAAAATGCAGTGGTTGATCATGTTCAAAACTCAAAGAACTATTTCTAGAGATGAGGCTTTTCTGCAGAGAAGGAACTCCTCAAACTCCAATTTTTGTATTAAAAAGCAGTTAACTGTAAAGAATATGGGAGAAAGTAGGAAAAAAACCACCAAAGCCTAGAATTTGTGTGGGATAAGATATGAAAACACAAAAAAATCTTAATATGCCAGTGCATGCAAACAGACAGGATGTGGCATCGCCAGACACATATAGGACAGTTTAGGTCTGGTCTTATCTTTAAATCATCTGCATCTTTCCTCTCCTCTGGCTGTGCCCATTATGTCTCCTGCTGAAATAAGAAGCAAAGGAGATACAGGTGCAGCCAGGACAGTGTCCTTCAGTGTTGAGGTGCTGCTCTTTTCTGCTTCAAACGCAGCTGCAATCTCCTCTGCATTTGTTTCACCTTATCAATAGCAGAGGAGCTCACACCCTCCAACACACTAAGTAAGAAGAGAGTTTGTTCTCTCTTGGGCCCCAGCTTTATTATCAGAACTGTGAGAGAAGGCCTTAAAATGCTTGTCCAGCACTTTCCTTTGTTGTGCTGTGATGTGGCTGCTGTAGTCGCTGAATATGTAGATTTAGAAGTAAGTTTCTAAAGCAGGGCTCGGGAGGTATTCCTGTTAATCCCATTATCTGATAAATGGATTTTTGAACACACCTCCTGCCATCCTGCATTAATAACTATCCCTCAGACACAGTAGGAAATGAAATTTAAATGCTTGTGAGAAGTTGATGGACCATATGTACAAAATCATGGAATTAAACAAAACAAGTTTATGGAAAGTTACAACCTTGTCAAGATCATATCCCTCACTCTCTCCTGCCAGCTCCCCATCTTTCAAAGTCACCAATTGGACCTGCTTCTGATTTCCTGCCCATTTGCTGAATGTGCTACCCCATGCAACTTGTGTGCTGGAAGCCGAGCAACACGAGATCTGACCACTCCTGTAATTTAGGAAATTTAGATTCTGCACCAAAGCTGGACACTGGCTCCTGCTCCTGAGGAAGCCATTCATTCTTTATCTCCTGAAATACACCAAATCCTATAATATAGGGGGTTAAAATTTGTGTTTTTACTCTAACATCTCTGTGTGTTAGCGGGACTTTTCCATCACATCACTGTGAAGAATGGAAAAAAAGCTTTTGCAGCCCAGGCAACCAGTTGATACTGAAATCAAACCTTTCACATCCAGGCCATCAGTCTAAATTCAGTATAGCCTACCTGCAATGCAAAACAATGGTTTTCGTTTATCCTGAATGGATATGGAGACTGAACTTAGAGTCCACTTACATATTTTCAGGGAAGAAATTTATCAGTACCCTCTGAATATTTATTATCAGAGCTATAGATTACTTCCTTGAAAATCTATGACACCATAGATTGCAGTGCTGCAACAAAAGGACTCTACATCATCAAGGATTTGAGGACAACGTACACAAGTTGCTGGGAACAGGCTGGAGTGCAAACCTGTTACCTGCCCCATCTCACATGCCAGGCATGGGGTACAGCAGAGGCTTGATAACACCCACTCCCAAAGCAGGGGCTCTGGGAAGCAGAGCTCACAGGCCAGAGAAAACCACCATAACCTGCTTTTCCAGAGAAGCCAGCAAAGTTTGCCCATGGGGTCAAAAGAGGGAAAGAGACCATAGGATACAGTGCTCCAAACGGCCAAGGTGGAGCCACCTCACCTAGGGGGAGAGGAAAGGTGAAACCAGCAGGTGACACACTCAGCACTGGAGATGTGAGTCCTACAGGGTGTCCTTGTAGTGACAGGCCCCACTCTGTGGAGAGAGGAGTCTGTTCTTTCCCTGTCACCCAGTTTTTGCTTTTGATGGGCAGAAGAGGTCATTTGACCTCTTTTACTCTCCACAGATAAATTCTTGGGTCCTGAGGTTTTCCATTGCCCTTGGCTGGAGCCCACAGTTAACAACAGCACACTTGTTTGTGTAACCCACTTGACCAAAGAAGGAACAAGGCAAGCCCCACCAGTCCCAGCTCTAAGAGCGTGGCAATAAAGAGGCACTTGCTCTCCAAATCAATCAGGAGAACCAGCTCAGCTGGGGGGTTCAAGTCCAGACTTGCAGCGTCTGAAGGAGTCCAGTCCAGCCTTTTGCCTCGCCAGGGCATTTTAAATGAAGGACCGCCTGGTCTTCTGTTACCAGGTGGGAGCTGGGGGCGCTGGCATCCATCCCCGTCTGAGTGAGATTCCTTTGAAAAGTTGTGTCAACGCTGCTGGGAACGGGGATTGCTGTGAGCAGCTCCCCGCGGCGGGAGTCGGGCGGGATGCGGGACACGGGCGGGATGCGGGACACGGGCCGGGTGCGGGACACGGGCCGGGTGCGGGAGCCGTGCACTGCCCGCCGCGGTCGCTAAAGGGAGCTCCAGGCTCAGAGCTCGGCTCTGCCTCCCACTTCAAATGTCACCAAACGCGTTCTGTTCCCTCCTCCACTAACCAGGAACATGGAATTAATGGGGCATTTACAGGGTCATTTGCGAAATGTAAATCTGTTCCTTCACTTCAGGTTTGTAACACAGCAGCTACAAACTCTTTGGGGAACTGGGCACACCGTGAGTAAATAGGAGATACGCACCATTTCACCGAGTATTTCCCGGGAATGTCTTCAAGATACATTGTATTTTCAAGCCGAATTCTGTAATTGGTGTAAAAAGCATTTGCAGCCTAAGCTAGCAAAGAGAGGCTCAATAAACCCTCAGAACTGCTCATCAATTTTTGAAGTTTAAGATTTTAAAAACATAGCTACGCATCACATACAGCTTACAACAGAAACACACGTCTGAAATAAAGTACCTCCACTGATTTAATGTGATTGGCTTTGAAGGGGAGCTGTATAACACCAGAATGTTTCAGTCACAAAGGCAGTGTTTGCCGAGGCACACATCACCCTTTCACAGAAAAACACACGGCAGCTTCGGATTCTTGTGGCATCGTCAGTGCAATCAGTGCCCAAAACATTGCAACAGGTAAGCAGGACAGTTCAGCAGAAACACCCCAGGACTCTTGAGATCAGGAAAACACCACCAAAAAAACCCCCAAAACCAAAACAAACAAAACCCCCACAAAAACCAAAACAAACAAAATCCACAAACAAACAAACAACCACGAAACAAAACAAAAAACAAACTAAAAAAACCCCCACAAAAACAAACACACACACAAAAACCTCCTAATTGTTTTGCAATGGCAGTGTGATTTAAACACCAAGCAGCAAAACCCCCCAGGGAACAGCATCTTCTGCGTGGCAAGCACAGCCTCCCAATTCAAGTGTCCCTGAAGCAAAAAAATCAAAACCTGTAAGGACCTTCAAAGGCAGTGATGGTTGGGAAGGGCTGCTCGTGGGGCTGGGGACCAGGCAGGAGAATATTTCTCACTTTAAGTGTTTCTAGCAGGTGATGAAGCTGTAAAAGCTACTCGTCTGCTATGAGCAGTGGTACCTTTCCCAATTTTGCTGGCCCTCCTGGGGGAGCTCTGATTAGGCAGTTTTGTTCAGTCACTGCTGGAGTTAACTGTTTATGAAGATGTGAAATACCTTGTTTTCTACAAACTCTTCCTACAAAAAAATAAAAATACAAACTCATGGACTTCTTTGGGAGACTCTTAGAGACAGGTGACCTCGAGGTACTTTCTGCATGTTATTTGTCTTAAAGAGACTCACAAGTCAATAATATATTCATTATCATTATTCAGTTAATGCAAAGCAGTACATGTGGTGCAGAAAGCAGCAGGGGCAAGCAGGCAGTCTCAGAAAGAGCTGGGAAATGTCTGAGAGGAAGGAAATTCCCACCACTAGCCTATCTGCCATGCCAAGCCTGTGCCTGTACAGATGCAAAGCTATGGGTATTCCAGACAACTCGTGATTCATGTTTATAATTACTGCCAGCATTTACAGGAAAAAAGGGGGGTTGTTTTCAGGGCTATATACTCCAGCTCTGGCTCCTCACCTGAGCAGCTGCAGCTACAATGAAGAAGAGGGACAGTTTCTATCCCAACTCTGGAAAAACCCCAACCAACTTCAAGTTGATGGTCTGAACATTACTTAGACACCCATTGGGGACAATAAAATCTTCCAATCAGATCCAATAAAAAAACCCTAAAAACCAGAGCCTACACTTAATAAGACAGGGTTATCTGCTGCTAACCCTGGCTGACTGCTCTCCACAGGGCATGAGTAGATGTGCCCTCAGGAGGGAGGTGGGAAAGAACCACCTCCCTTAGTTCACACAAGTGCAGCAGAGCTCATTATGTGCCCTGCTGCCTATTGCTGTGAGAGGTTAGAAATGCTTCTTTATTTCCCCTGCCCTAATGCACTTGCTGCCTTCCCCATTCTGTTTTTTTTGTGCCACCAAAGCAATGACAATCAGCCATGGGAAGCATTATTCCCATATTCCCCAGCCTCCTTTCTGAGGTGAGCACAGTCCTGAAAACAGGAGCAACTTCCAAAATTAAAAAAAAAAAAAAAAGAAAAGAAAAAAAGAAA
>VXBB01024238.1:747889-855481 GCA_013399915.1 Illadopsis cleaveri | reverse complement strand
AAAAGAAAAAAAGAAAAAAAAATTACTGCCACATCAATTTCTATTCAAATTGCTTGGCACATTTCTCCAGTTCTTTTGCTGGAGACCAGGGTTCACTTCCAGCTCCCCAGCCTTCAATACCTCGGGACAGTGAGTGCTGGCACAGACTGAAACCTGGTGACCTTCCTTTGAGAATATTAAGTCTTGCTGGAGTTTCTGTGAGGTTAATCGATTCCACTCAGTCCTGTCTTGTGAAATCCTCAGGCAGGAAATAAGAAGATAAAAAGCCAAAGGAGATTTTCATGCAATCCCTATAGCCTCAAGACTGCTTCAGTTTTTAATGGTGTTTGTCTCAGTCTCACCATCTTTGGAAAGTATGCTGCTAAATACTCAAATTACTCCTTAAATAAAAACCCCCAAATACTGAGCTGCACTTCTAATTTGCCAAGACCACCCAGTCTGTGCCATATTTGAAGTACTACACAGCAAATTACAGTGCAACACCACGTGAGTTACCAGAACCACTTGAGATCCCAAAACTTTGTGAAGAGATTTACCTTGTTAAGCCTGGCATGCAAACAGCATTGAGTGCAAGAAAATTTGAGTGGTTATAGACACATGGAAATTGTGTTAAACACTGCCCTATGGAGCCATCCAGGCAACACTGAGCCTGATAAAATTGCCAAACCCTCACGAATTGCCAACTCCTCCCAAATTTGGCACAATTTCTGTTGACTGGGTGCTCACAAATGCAGCTTTGTTACTGAAAGGTCCAAACTCTTTGCTTTGCAGCAGTGCTTTGGAGCTCAGTGGTGCCTCTGTATTTTCCTGTTGCTGATGGAAAACATGGGCTGGCCTCCAGACTTTACTCTTGGTCCCTCACGTTGTGAATTGCAGCATGACTGGGGCAGTGGTGGACCTTTGTGTAAAGTGGACATTTCACATGTGGCAAAAGCAAATGCTATATCAGAGAAATATTGAAGGAAGCAAAGTGCTAAAATCCCCTTCACTCCTCGCTGAGTAAACTGGTCTCCAGAGGGCTGTCTTGTCAAGGCACTGCTCTTGTACCAAAGTTTGGCCACACTTTGGGTTGTGTACAATACTGGGCACAGGAGTGCTTGAGTTGTGTATATGATTGGGCTGAACTGGGCACTGTCCTGTTCAGGGCCAGCAAGGAGCACCACTGCCCTCAGGGCCCCAGCATTTATGGAGCTGTGGAACACACAAGGTGTCCTTGAAAACCTGAGTAAAAGGATTTTTTCTGCTGCTAAAGCATCCCCATTCCAATGTCTGCACCTTGCCTTCTGTGATCAGTGCTGCTTTGATTTGAGCAGGATCACTTTACCCTGCAGATCCCCAGCCATCCCAGCCAGCAGCAGCAGCAGGAGGATCCACATGGAATAACTGGGCAAGGACTGCTGGCACAACTCAGCTCTGCACAGCACTCAAATCCCTAAATAGCAGCGTGAATAAAAATAGTTCTGTTTGGACATCTGAAAACCAAAATGGGGTAGGAATATATTTAAATCAAGAGGTAGTTTCTGAAATGCAGAGTGATTCCTAGTTATTTGCCACTGTTCATGAGGTTGTACTGAGGGATGCTACTTCACTTCATCACGTTTAAAATGCTACACAAACATCACACAAATAACTGACATTTTGAGCAACAATCTTTCCATTCTTTCATCTCAAAAAATCTTCATTTTTCTTCTAGGTTACAGACACTGATTAAGAGTGCTATATAATCTTTGGGTTCATTTGTCCAACAATCATCTAATTAATTAATCATTGGTAATTAAAATGACCTCCTTTTGACTGATACCTGATCTCAGAAAGGTTCAAAAGAAACTTGACACATGTTGTGTCATGTTCCAGCATAACCCACTACAGGTATTTTATCATGTTATGCCACATCTGGTTTCCAGAGAACAAAATCTACTGAGGAACAAATTAAAGGAGGAACCAGTTGTACAAGTATCAGATCTAACCAGTTCAAATATCTGGAACATACAGAGCAGGTGAACTTCCAGTGTACTTGTAGGACCATTGTTAACAGAAACAGCATTCGTTTTGGATATGTCTAAGCAGGGACATCTGATAACAACATATCTGTGCAATCCCTGCTGTACTTAGATGCTACAAGAACCCTCTTTAGAGAAAATCTGACTAAAATCTCAGCTAAACTGACAAGAGAGAAGATCATCCCTCATGTTTTGCCTTTTCAAGTACTGAAAGCCCATAGACATTGAATCTGAGATGTGCAAACTATGAGGAAAATGAGTGGTCTGGCCATCCTACACCTTCTGTGAATTTCTTACCTTACATGGGATGTGCAGACTGACCCACACCCCCTCTGTTGTACTTCCTGGTCACTGCAGTGATGAGGGGAAAAGGCACCCAGGTGGTTCAGATGAAACAGCACCATGAAAATCTCAGTTCTCCAACCACACTAAATAATGGTGGTCAGGGAAAGCTGCTACCCCCGTCCCATGGGCAGTCCAAAGCTCAGACAGTGAAATCCATGTGCTTCAAAGATTCAGGGCACTTGGCTCTCATTTGCCTTTTCTAGGTGTTTCCTTCTCATAGATCCACCAATGCACAGCTCTGACTTCACTTTTAAAATTAATTAAAATGCAGCAATAGCATTTACTTCTTTCTTCATGGATATTTTGTCAATTTGAGGAGGAAAAGCATTTTTTGGGAATGATAGTTCAGCTACAGAGTTGGAGTTCTGCCCTCCTCACAGCAGCACAGTTGAACATTTCCATTGAGTAAGTTGATGGGTGAAAAAAGAAATAAACTTTTTTTTTTTCCTGAGGCTAAATAGGAGCTTTTTAAAACAAACATGGAACAAGTGAACCAAGGGGTTTCGGGACAGAAAATCTATAGAATATAATAAGTTGTAGGTCTCCTTCCAATGGGATATTGGTTTTCAGTATATAATTAATAACAAGAAAACTGTATCCTGACTTTGGGGTCTGCATCAGCATCCTGGAACAAAAACAACCATAAATTAACATCAATTATTTATTAAAGTTCCAATTAACCTGGCTGACACTGATATACTTTAACAAGGTACACTTAGATAAAAGAAGCAACTCTCTAATTACTTGGAATGGGACCTCCTGACCCATTCTGCTCTTTTATCCCAATGCCAACCTAATGAGGAAGGAAGTGTGAGACAGGAAACTGTGCAAAGCTGTAGTACCACAAGATGCCCCTTGGGAAAGGATTTTACCTTCTTACTAATGATTAATAATACTTCATTGCTCTCAGTGCCTTTTAACTGTTTTCAGAAGAAGTGAAATTGCTAATGTTCATTTTAATGTGGAAATATGCCATCTAATGAAGGTCCTGGTCACATGTTCCTTCTCTGTGACAGACCACATACACATAATTTGTTATGGTGGCACCCAGAGTTGCTGTACACAGATTTAAAGTGTGCTCCTTGAACTGAAGTACCTTGGACCAGGCCTGAGTGATGATCACAGTTAATTTTACACTTTAACCAGAACAGTTGGTTTCGACATATTTTTCAGCACTGAAATTTTGTGCAAAGACAGAGGGCAAAAGGTAGACCTGTGTAAAACCTGTGCTGCCTGAATGGAGAGCACCATCAAGGTGAGGGTGGAATCAGGAAGGTGTTTATAGAGCATCTAATAAGGAGCAACTTTTTTCTTCCTATGTTCCTTGAAATCAGATAACTCCGGATGCTGCACCCAGGGGAATAAATCCAGAGGAGTTTCCTCTCCCTTACAAAACAACAGGTGGTTGTAGAGTGTCCAGTCCAGCAGTCTGCTCTTGTTCAGTTCTGTTCAGTGCTCAACTCTTCTACCCTAGACTGACCCACAAGACTCTGACCATATGCAGTCATGGCAAAGGGCCAAGAGAGCTGGTTTTTTTTATGGTGTTTTGTTTTTTAAATCATTCAAAAATGTTGTACTCTACTACTGAAGAACAGTTCCCCAAAGCAAGGCAATTCCTGTAATGAAAACTGCAGAAGAACCAACTTGTCTTAGAAGAACAATCCTTTGTCAGTGCCAATTCTTTCTATGTGTCTTGTTATCAGCACTTTAAATAGTTTGAAATTAATGATGCTGCTGACCCCTTCCTAGTGGTTTTCCAGTGCAATAGAGTTGGAGTCTTGGCTTTCACACTTGATCTCCCACTAGCCACACAAGTCTGACTTCTGTCCTTTTGGAGAAGAGGTGTTGGTGGAATCCATCAGAAGCACCTCCTAATTATAGTCACAGTCTTCAAAACCCAGAGGGAAGCAAACTCGTCACTGAGATTTCAGCTGGATGATTCCTGCAGCAAGTGCTTTCCTGGGCCCTTGCAGTCAAAGGTTATCTTCCACATAAGCCATGTCAAAATTTACACTTAAACATGTTGGGTCACGCTCTTCCCTACATGGAATTTCACTGCAGAGGGAGGGAGATTTTTCTCTAGTGCTGCTGAAACACACAGCACTGGAAAAGAATTTCAGCAGTTCCAAGCCTGGAATCACAATTCCTTTCCCAAACTATTGCTGTTGGATGTAATGTGCTCCATTTGCACAAGCAGCCAGCAGACAATTCCCTAAGTGCAGCTCCTCCAGCAAGACTTTCAGAATTCCTTTGCTTTAGTTGGGAATTTTGTCTCTATCATTTTCCTCCTATCTTTGAGCAATTCTTCCAAAGCCAGCAGAGAATGAAGACAAACCTAAAAGAAATTCTTCAGTTGCTGAAAGGGTCAGAGTCAGGTCATCTGCAAGATTTGAACAGTTCATCGATGCCCCAAGCTAACGCTGCCATGTGCATTATTCTCCTCCCCTGCATTTTCTGCAGGAATATGTCTGCATCATTCAAGTAGTTTGTGAAGATTGAAAAAAGTTATACAATCAATTTTTGGCCTTTTGTGACATCCCCAGCGACTTCAGTAAGCCCTTGTGGAAAAAGGCCCATGCACAGTTCATACGTGATGCACACCCCTTGATCCAGCCCCGTTTAAACCAAGGTCTAGTTGAAACAACATCAGTGGGAATTGAATCAGGCTGACAGACTATTATATGTGCACCATAGGGGACTGGCTCATAAGTCTCTTGTGGCAAACATGCTACTTATACAGTCTCCCATTCAGATAAGTGACCTACTTATTGGTTGCATGTTGTAAGCTATTTTGGCGAGAGCAATGTGATCCTTGCTGCTCTTTGCTTTGAGTAAACTTTAGCCCTTGGGTATAAGAAGAGGGAAATTTGACATCCATGTAATAGAGGACAGCCATATACATTCAGAGTGGGATTTTCAAAACCATTCATAACCACAGAAAGGAGAAAGAATAAACTCACAAAGCTTTGATTCTCAAAGGAATACAGTCATTTAGTAAATATCTAGGTGGCTTTATTCTCTATCATACTGGAATGGGCCTAAGTCCTGGGAAAATAGGGCAATTATTTGGTATTGCATGGCTGCAGGTGTACAGGAACATTAAGGAGTATTGCCATCTCTATTTCTTACCATTTGAAGGGAAAAAGTCCAATTTTATTAGACTATTACTAGTGTGAAAAAAGGGTAAAGGACAGGACTTCAACTTTTTTTTGCTAATTTGTGCTATTGATTAAATAAGCCCATCATCTTCTCTGCAAGACTTTGCTTAGGAGTGAACAGATGTAAAACCCACCGTAGCATATCCAAAGAAAAATACCCTTTTAAAATGACACAGAGAGGGAAGAAAGTGTTGTTCTTGATATCTTATCTCTTTCCCTTCCAGCTTTACCCCTCCATTGTTTCATGCAAAGCAAATTGTCAGAAAACTGCAGGAAGAGCTGTCCTTATCAGCCAGGGCTGCCCTGGCACACGTGCCTCAGCACGGGCTATAAATGCATGCACACCCTGGCTCCCAGTTCAGATGACTCTGTCCACTGGTGAGCAGCTTGTGAAAGCCCTTCAAAGCTCTTCAGTGAGCCAAGGGTGACAGTTTGCTCAATCTTTTGTAGCTCCTCTCACCCTGCCTCGTTCAAAGGAAAGCTTTTTTTCTTTTTCCTTCCTAATTCCTCCAACTCCCTCCTTTAGAGGAATGAGAGAAAATTTAAGTGCCCTGCTTTGACACTCAGCTTGCTGCTTGCGTGCAGTCAGGCCAGCTGCCTCCCCAGATCTCCACTGCATTGTCGATATGCTCCTCTTGTGCCAAGACAAAATTTATAAATAGATTTGCCCAGTCAGTAAGCCCTTTCTCTTTAGAAAGACAGGGATTCAGGCAAAAAGAGGATTATTGATAACATGCAACATCTTTATTATAGCAGAGACTGCTACTGCTACTATAGTTAAGGACCTGTCAGCATTTCCATTGTAAGATTTTTTTTTTTTTGTGCAAGGGTTTAACTTGGCAGTAAAAATTTAAATGTACTTGAAGCTGGACTTTTTCTTGCAAGAATTCAGCAAGAGTGTTAGGCACAGGGCTCTCTCCTCTCCCTAATTAGCAGTGAATTCAATGAGTTTTAGAGCTTCTCTTGTGAATATGCCTCTCCTGTTTTCTGAGCAGTGGTAACACCTGATCCACCATCACCTATTAAAGAGCAGAGAAGAGAGTACAGGGCAAACAGAGGGCCAAATCCTGCTCTCATTAGTAATGGTGCTTGAATAGCATTTGGCCATTACAGGAACACAGTTTTGGCTAACTTCCCATATTTTCATCTACCAAAAAAACAGCAGAGGGAGATGCTAAAAAAAGTCCTTTCAAAATCATCTCATTTAGGTAGTTAATTTTCCTTGCAATGCATGCTGGTAGGACAGCACAATCTGCCAAATGATGAATGTGTCTTGGGAGTCACCAGCCCCACCCCTCTCCCCTTGTAGTCTGTGCCTCTCTTCAGCCCCTGGCAAATTGCTTAATTTCTGCTCTGCCTCAGTTTCAGGGCTCAGGATGGAAAACAGTAAAACTCACGCAAATGGTTTTGCACACAGAATTCATTCTGCTGCAGCTCAAGCACTTTCTGGCAGGAAACAATCTGTCTCCCTTGGACTTCAGCAGTAATTAGCCCGAGTGCAAAGCCATGGCTTGTTACTGCAAGAGTTATCCCCAGACTTGTGTAACTTCAGTAGTCTTGAGGACAGGACTGCTAAAATACTGCAGTGTACACACAAGGGTTTCATAAGGCCATTTTTGCTTTCAATAGTGCTCACAGACACATGGGAATAAGCAGCAATGTGTCCTCTGATCAATTTTCTCCTCTTCTTAAGGTTTAAAAGAAGAGGAGCAAAGTATTCGTGTATTTAATGGTTTTCTCATCTTCTGGGGGAAGAAGGAAAAAAGAAAAAGAGGGGTATGTTGAAATTCAGCCACTGATATTTGCTAAGATTTATGAAAAAAGAGTGGTAAATTGACTGGGGGTCTGCATGGAGGAGTGGTAGATGTATTTTCCTCTGCCTTGCTTCTCAGTGGGATGCTGCATGTCTTTTTCTCACAACCAATACAGCAGAACATTTTGCTTTAAGGATCTGAACAATTTTGCTCCCTCTCAGCCCGAAGTTAAACCCTTAATATTAAGAGAATGTGGACCTTTCTCAGGGTGCCTTAAGCCCAGTGTATGTTACATAAAGTCCTTTACACACATGGCACAAAACATTCTTTGACTTGTGTCTCTCAATATTTGTATTTGTGGTCAACTGAGTAGTATCTTTTGTGTGCTGATTCCTACGAAAGGATAATACTGGTCTGGTTTTTTTGTTGACAAGATCTTCAAATCCTACTGCCCCTCTGACACATTAAAACAGTGCATTTCTGTCTAGTTTTATTTTTATGATTTGAGGATTTAGCTAAGACTTTGACACCATGGAAACTAGACACAAGACACGATCCTGTTCTATCTAAATATATCCCCTGACTTTCAATCACACTTGCCTCTTTTATATTTCATGGAAACTGCTCTTTACTTTCCTCCATGTGGGCAAGTTTTTTGGCCAGCAGGATCACCTTGGGCCCACCCTTAGCTTTCATCACCAGCCATTAACACTTCAAGAGAGAATCACATGCACTGAGTGGAGGGGAGGCAATACAAGAAAACTTGAAATGTGATGTAGCATCATGGAGGTAATTCTCAAAGAAATTGAATATTAAACGGAAAGCAACTTCTAATCCTCATACGTGCCAAATGCAACTTTAATTAAGCAAAGCAGATCATCTTTTTCCTTGTGTCTTTCTTAAGCCATCAGCTCCACTATAGATCTTTGATATTTTCTATTACTGTCTTTGGGCATTACTTTTTTATAGCTAGTTACAGCTCACAATCATAACATTCATTTATACTTCTTATCCACAGGGCTACAACATTACCATTATTATTTTTTTTAAACCACCAAATTATCCCTTTGTTATAGTTCACACAGGTTCTACTTGAGTAAAGGAGATGGAAGGGACAAGGCCAAAATGCAACTTAATGAAAACAGATTTTCCATTTCAGTGTGGCATCAGATAGCTGCACTTCTGGAGACAAAAAAGCTATACCTGTCTCTTAAAATCAGCTTTGTGGGCTAATGTGGGTTTTCCTACCACTGTGAAATCAGGACACAAAATTGAGGCCAGAGTCAGGAACTCCATGTAGTTATCAGGTAACCCTGGTGCAAGTGAAGGCACACACAGTCCTCACAATGCAAAATGGAGCTGCCTCTCCATTCCTTTCTACTAGACACAGCAAAAAGCCCTAGGAAGACCAAAAAAATTCCCCTCCAAAAAAATTTCAGTATTTCTGCCCACCATGGTCTGAATGGCTATTTTTGAGCAGCTTGTTTTAAGTGTCAACATGTGTTATTCTGCCTGCACAAGACAGTGAGCTGAGAGCTGAATGAAGCAGGCAAGACATGCAGGAGGAGTTAGAACAAATGTCTTAAATTTTTGTGCCTGCCTGTTTTGCCAGTGACCCATAGAGTGAGGAGCTGTGTCAGTTAATCACTCAGATGGCCACTGCTGACAGACAAATACCTTGTGGTGACATCTGATGGAGCTGTTACAAAGCACCAACCTTTCAGGGCTTGGAGCCAAGGCTGAGCCAGAGCCTGGTGCTTGTGCACAGCCCCAACAAGTGCAAAACACCCAACAGAGTTCAGATGAATTCCTTAAAGAGCAGACATTTGTGTTTACTTGGGCATTTTTATCCTAAATCAGTGATGATAATTAACTGATTAAAGATATCACAGTCATCAAAAGCCATAGCACGTTATCAAGGAGCATGCAATAGCTCAGTGCTTGTATGGCTTTAACTGTGAAAGCAAATAATTACATCCTTTTCAGGGCTTGAAGAGAATTGCTTTCAACTGTAAACAAAAACCATGAAAATTCTCCAGCAAAATACCCATTTTTAAATGTCCACTTTTCCCAAAAGAAAAAAAAAGCTTGCAACAGCTGTGTTTCAGGTGCATATTCAGGGACTAATTACTGACATGGACAGTACTCAGATAATCAGATGAGGCTCTGCTCATCATCAGGGTGTCTTGACCCATGGATAGAATTCGCCCACATAATTTTTTTAATTATTTTTTAAATCACAACAGGGCTCCACGTGCAATGCTGGCCACACATGGAATGCAAATGACCTCAGGACTGAGTCAGTTCCTCTATCATTACTCTACAAACCACCGTAGTGTCTGGTTCACTTTTCTTCTTTCCATTTCCCCTCCCAGCATCTGATAAATTTCATATTCTTTGTGCACTGAGAAATAAGGACTCATTGAAAATTCTGGATGCAAACCATAGAGGAAGGCAAAGTGTGAACACAGCTCTGTTTGCCTCACAAACCGTTTATATTCTGATGGATTTTGGTGCCTGGGATTGATCTCTGTATAAGCTGCACAAACAAAACACAGGTCACAAAGGAACATCCAACAAATAAACCTAATTACTGATACCTTCCACCTGACACAGTCAGCAGGGTTTTCATGTCAGTTTTCTTCTACTCCAACTTCTCTGGGGTCCACCCAATCTCCCCCAAAGTGGCAACAGAATCAGATTTAACTGGACTAGAGTTGAATGGAGATTTGCAAATGTAAGTTATAACCCATTCAGTCAACTAAGTTTGATATCAAAACTGAAGTGCTCTAAAAGTCCATTTTTAGCTGCTTACACAGGAACAGGCTTGCCAACCTGTGAGGTATGAAGTGTATGTGGAGTGTGGAACTACACCAAAAGTCCCTTTCACATCAGCAATCTTAAGCACTCAGCACTGAGCATTGTTGCTTTGAATGTTTCCAGCTCCTAAAGCAATTCCAGGCAGACATGCTGACAAAAGAATAATTTTATCAGCATATGGCTGATCACAGCATCCAATTCCACCAGTGTGAAATGGCCCCGTTGCGCACACCAGCATTTCTGCATACAAGTGGAACAGATGCTGCAGAGATCAATGTAATAACAGTTTAATTAATTTTAGTGTCAAAGTCAAATGCTTCCTTATTTCCAGTTGACACGTCCCTAACTTCATGGTTGGCTCTATAAATTTTGGAAACAGGAGGAGAAATTTGATTTGAGGGTTAAATACTGCAGAAAGGCCTTAAAAAATGCAAGAGAAGCACTTCTTCATAGAATTCATAACCCTGAAGCCATAGTACTGTTCATTGTCCTCACTTTGTTATGTGTTCTACAGTCACAGTTTCATTTCCACAAAACCCACCCCTTGCTCCAAGCATCCTCTGGCATAAAAGTGTAGCAGCATCCTGCAGCTCCAACCCTGGAACAAGATCCCATTGCAGGTGACATCCTGGGCTAGGAGGCAAAAGCCTTGGCTCCAGACCTCACTCTGCAAGCAGTGTTTTCTGTTGGACATCCTGAGAATCTATTTACCACTAAAAAATCTCATTGCACCGGAGCGAGATCTTTTACCTCACAGCACTGGTCAACGTTGTACAGCTCCTACTCCAAAATGGTGTTCAGCAGATGAGCTGGACATGTGGAGGAGAGGAAACGTGTCCTTGGACAAAATTTTTTTATATTTCAGGTCACCAATAGCACCAAGCACTATCTGTATATCACAACAGTGGAAAGGCTGCATGTCCTGCATCGCCCTACTATCCAGCTCCACAGAACAGACAGGGGTAAAACGGCATGCTAAATAAAAATACATTCAACAAGGCAATATTGCACCCTGACATCTGGTCAAGGGAAGTTAAGCAACCTATTAATAAAACAATTCTAGGAGCTATTGACATAGTTGTGTTCTGAGTAGCCTCTGGACTGTCACAACACTGAGAAGAGACAGAGGGTGGTGAGAGATTGCTTGCTGCACAAAGTATTATTATGCTGAAATGTGTCTAGCGAATGTTTATAACACAGGCAGGAACTACGAGTGCCTGTTGTGGTCACTTAGGCCTGAAACTCAAGATTTCAGTGATTTTGTCTGAATGCATTTGCAGAGCACCGGGTGACATTCACCAACACAGGCAGCTTCTCAGGTTTCAGCAGGAACTAATCTACCATCCTCCTGCATCTATCACTTCCAATGACCCAAACTAAAGAGCATCATGCACACCCTGCCTGCTCTGACACTCGCTGGGCTATCACCTCGCAATTAGGACTCTGCCTCTCAAGGCATTTCATTAGCAAGAAGTTGCCAGGACTCTGCACACGTTGTCAAACAAAGAGTGCCCCGATCACAGCAGGCACTGCCACAGAAACCCCCCACCCCTCCAGCAGCCTCCTCCCATCTCGACACAAAGGCAGGTTGAGAGGAGAAGTGATGGGGATGGGAAGAAGGGAAACCTTAGCAATGCTTGAGCAAACACATTTGGAATGAGGCTTAGGTTACTACACATGTCAAGGATTTTTTTTTTCCTCCTCCTCCTCATATTGGCAAACTGTTGATGACCACAGGCATGGAGGGCTCTCAACAGGGGACCAGCAGATGCCAGAGGGAAAAGGACCTGGGGGTTCGTTGTGCAAAGGAAAGCATCTGACAAGGCACATCCTCTGGGTGCTTTTGTTTGAGTGCTATGCTTCACTCAAATCCTGTTGCACTAAGATCGCAGGCTGCAGATATCCTAGCAAAAACAAACCCAGGGTACTACCTTTACATCCAAATGATTTCAGGGAAGAGCTGTTAACAGCAGGATGACAAACACCACAGTCCTTGAGCTCATGTGTGCAAATCTGGAACAACTGCTTGCGTTAGGATATCACACAGAAAAATCCCACAAATCAAACACGGTAATACCAAGTGCTTGTATAGCATGTTTTACCTGCAGCTCTTGGAGCGATTACAAAGAGAAATGAAGAAGAAAGGCTCATTACCACCATTTCATAGATAAGGAAACTGTGGCACAGAAAGGAAGTGATTTGTCCTGCAGCCCAGTGGAAGAACAGGGCAGTCAAGTCAAGCCTCTTAAGTCCCAGTCCGATGCCCTCTCCCCTGAACTATTGTAGCCGACTCTGACCCTGCAGGAACTTCACATTTGTCATTATGCTTTACACCTTGATCATGAGGCTGGGTGTCTTCAAAGCACTGCCCTCAGCTCCTTGGCCAGGAGAGGAAAAAGCTCCCATGTACCTAATCAAATATAATTGCCATTCCCAGAGAAAAGAGATTCCTTCTCAACTCCTCTGGATGATAATTCACCCTGTGTTCAGGTGTAAATGTAATGCTGTATGTAAGCCAAGATAAAAGTAGCTCCTCTGACCACTTTTAACTCAACATCCCTTATGCAGTAAATTTCATACACAGCTATTGAAATAGTACCAGAAATTGGCTGTAATTTTGTTGTCTATTAATATAATTTCATACAGCAGTTTTAGAGTATTCTTACTAAAACGTAGGCTCCAGGGAAAGCTTGTTTAACAATAAAAGCCTTTCACCTTTAAACACACAGATAGCAGAGAATTAGTTTAACTGTTGAACTGCAACTGGGGGACAAGTTTGCACCAAGGCACTGGCCCAGCATCCTTGGAGGCTCAGGTACAGCACTTGTACCTGCTACAGCTGCAGTTGTGTCACAAGGGAACAGAGAAATAACCAGGACAGGAATATGGGTCAAAATCAGCACTTAAAAGTTAACCTGGAAAACAGTAAATCACCAGTGAGTATTCCAGAGCATGAGCACAGGGCACTTGTAAAGAGGGGCACTGCTTAACAAGTCTCTGCAGAGTGTCCCTCCCACGATGAGCAGTGTGAGTTTAGGATGCAACATGAACACAACCTCAGGAGACATGAGAGCATCCTGGTGGGTGACAGCAGGTTTCCCCCCTGTGCTGCTACCAAAAGGTCATTACTGTGACCAAGTCATACAGTTAAATTATTAGACGTGAGCAGTTAACAAACAGGGCCAGGAAGGATGGGATGTTTTCCCCTCAGGTGCCTTGTGTAAACTTAGAGCCTGCTACACTCTAAAGGTGGCCATAGGTGACTTGTAATCCTGGCCAAAAGCAGAAAATCACAGGATTAAAAGTGGGTGGTCAGATCATTCATTTGACTTGCAGGGGAATAAAACCCCACGATATCTGCTCATAGACGACAAGCAGTTTTGCAGAGAACAAAGAAATCTCTCTCACAGACAAAATTGGTCTGCCAGGAACTGAGCCCATCTAGCTCCTCACCTCCCCACCACCCTCCCCATATCTTCCCCTCTAAAAGGATCTTTTCTGGGATTCAGGGAATGCGTGTTTATAAAATAGTTCCATTCAATTAGGGCACAGAGTACAGCAGCTTTATATCAGAGGCAACCCAGAGCGAGAGCTCTGTGGAAGTGCAGGTACATGGTAATGATGACAACCCTGCACTGGTTGTAGTGTCATCACCTCTTATTCTTAATCAAAAGGCTTCCAATCCCTTCTCGACGTGTGCACTCGGAAATGAAGGGACTGCTGGAGCATCATTTGAATGTGGCAGCCCTAGATAATGATGAAACGAATAAAAGACTGACTTTTTTGTTTAGGTTTGAGGAAAGATTCAGGATTCCTCTCGTGAAAAGGCAGCAGTTTAATGGCAGTGAGGCAGAAGGGCTTCTCGTTATCCGCAGAGGCTGCTGCCAGCACAGCACTAATGGCCACGGCTCGGGCTTCCCCGGAACGCTCCCTGTGCCGCGGCGCCCGAGGAGCCCGTGTGCCAGGGGCTGAGAGGAGACTGCTGGGACCCTTGGCCTGGGGCTGGGAAACAGCACAGGGCTCAGCTGCATGGGCTTTCCCTTGTGGAAGAGGCAGGGACAGTGTTTCTGGGCTGCCCCAAGCAATGCAAGCCACACAAACCCACAGCTGGCTGGCCAAGTGTGGGGTCCAGGCACCTCTGCCTCCAATATCTCCATCCCCTGCTGGGGAAGCAGCTGCTTCAGCAAATGTGATGCTGCACACAGTGGAAAAGCCATGCTAATCAACTGAGCCTCATGAAGTAGGGGCCTTGGGCAGGCACATAACACCTCTGGGAAGTAGCGTATTGATAAGTTGTATCTTCCTACACACTGCCCTGCAAGGCTGATTTTGATTCAGGATTTGGGTGAAAGGAATGAAAAGCAGCTAAACACTTTGCTTCTCCCTATAGCTCATGCATACCTCTCAATGCAACCTTCTTAATATCTCTTGACATATGTTTTTGCAGTGTCTTTTGTATACTCTGAGCAGCAGCTACTGTAAGTCTTAGGATCTTTTGTCTGAGGGAGGTCAGGAGCTGTGCTAAATGACCTACTGGATACCTGCTGGTTCCATTTGGGGAATACCAATTCCATGCCAGGCAAGAGTGATAGCAAAGGCTTTTTTGTTTTGTTAATTTAAAAGAGCATTATTTCAGAAAAGGAAGTTGATTAACAAACACCTTTTCAGTGACTTAGGAACCCATGGATATAATTTTTGTTTCTATTTCATTACTGGCCTCTTTGTCTACAAGTAAAGTTTTCACAAAAATAAATTTTGACAAGTGCAAAATTGCAACTATCTTTAGCAATTTGCTCAGCCCTTCTCAAGCATTCACATTTATCTGTACCAGAGATAAATACACAAACCAA
Source organism: Illadopsis cleaveri (assembly GCA_013399915.1). NCBI lineage: Eukaryota > Metazoa > Chordata > Aves > Passeriformes > Timaliidae > Illadopsis > Illadopsis cleaveri. Next base: position 840,554 of record VXBB01024238.1, on the reverse strand, counting down.
AATTCAAAACAACTTCTGTTTAACATCAGCTAAACTTACTCTGTTCACTGCAGTAACATTTGCCCCAAATGCAGAGCTGGCAAGGTCAATAGTTTCACTTTTTGTGCTTCAGCTACATTAATATAACAGTTTGCCATTCCTCTCTATTACTATATACGTTCAAAGCTTCATGAGCTATCATGAGCAGCCTGATCTCTGACACACAAGACATGTTAACAACAGCTTTTCCCATTCAGAAAGCCAGCAAGGAAGAGAAGTCAGACCTTTCAATGTATGTTAAGTAACAAATACAAGATCTCCATGATGTCCTACATGATGAAACACCTTACAGCAGGTTAGAAAAGGAGGTATGGGGAATCAATACATTTCTTCTCACAGTTACATAGCTGCATACATCACCACTTTTAACTTCACTGTCTTCAATCCAGCCCACTGTGTCCACAAGTAATATCATAGGGACAAGGCTATAGAAAAGCCAAGGACATTATAAATGAACAATGTGGTTATTCAGCGCATACATCTAGGGTTAGGGCACAGTGACCAGCCACATAAAAAGCCCAGAACACTATGGTGAGATTTCACTGCATAGCAATACCTGATAGTATGAGCACCTAATAGGGAGAAACAGCTGATAAAACAAACCTACAGAGCGTGAACAAGAACATGTGTTTAGTCAAGAGGCTAAATGTAGTCAAGCATAAACACAGAATAGATATGTGCATGATTTCAGGATTCCCCCCCTCCCCTCAGTCACAAAACTGTAGAGAATGAATTAGGACATTTGGTTTATGGGGCACAGTTTGGTAGTAGGTGGTGGTCTTGCAGGGATCACCCCTGGGACAAGAGGTCAGGAGCTGCCCAATATCAGGCAGAGCCAACTCCGAAAAGGACCTAGCCAAAACTGAGCCCAGCAGCAATGCTGGTGGCATCTGTGTGAAAACACATCTAAAGAGTAACAGACATTGCCCAAGAGCTGCAAGAGAAAGGAGTGAAGAAAAAGTGCAGAAGAAACAGCCCTGCAGACACTGAGGTCTGCAATAAAGGAGGGGCAAGAGGTGCTCCAGGAGCTGGAGCAGATTCCCTGCAGCCCATGGAGAGGGCCATGTCCAAGTAGGTTGTTCCCCTGCAGCACAGGAAAGCCAACATGGGAACAGACAGCCACCCTGCAGCAGGGGCCTGTGCCCTGAAGGAAGTTACAGCCCGTGCTGGAGCTGCACTTGCAGAACTGCAACCTTGTTTTCTTCCCCTGGTGCATTGAGGAGACGGAGCAAGAGAGTAACTTGGTGGGCATCTAGCAGAAAGTCCAGGTTATTCCACCAAAACAGCATTGGACTCTAAATACTAAAGTACAAAACAAAGCTCCACAGCTCCCTAGTAAATGAGGTTTACTCTAAAAATACACCTTAGACCAAAAGAAGTAAAACTATTGTCAAAAATAAAAGGAGGAACAAATTAAAATTAAAATAGCTACATTTTTTCAAACTGTAAAAAAAGTGAATTAATGCATCCCATTCAATAACTCTTACCTTTTTAAGAGCTTAAATGCACAATTTCTTTTTTTGTCTCAAATTACTTCTACTCATGCTCATTTCTGATAAAAATGCCTTCCATTCCTCCTTTCATAGCCTCTCCTCCATCCTGATACACAGAAAGTGACCTCACCTGTGAGTTAATAAGCCCAGCACCATCTTTTTCTATTGGTCTGCTTCTTCCTCTGTCATTTTCAATGGAGCAATTAAAAGGCTCAGCAAACTCTCAGTGCTCTCCATCTGATTTGCAGGTAGCTTGGTGAAATGCACACCAAGGGGGTGGCAGATGAATGTACACATGAACTTCAATGGCACAAACTGCTGAGAAAACATTTTAATCTTGGATTATAATAACCATTTCAGGTTGAGCTGAAACTGTTTCCTAATCATTTCAAGCTTCATCAGTCATAAAAATGTCCATTCACTTGGGCGTGAGTTTTATGAAACCAGCCTATGATCTCATAATAAGTCTCTTATAAACTAGTTGAGGATCAGCCCTGATTATGGACAAGGGAAAGATTCAGCAAACACAAGACATGAGAAAATAGACTACATTTGTACTGTGCTTTAGTTATTAGGTGATCAGCTGAAGAAAAGCTGAGTTGAGAAAGGCCATTGCATCCTTTACTGGGCAAAGAAAAAGTATCTCTTCCTATGGCAAACACATTAGTGCCAATAAAGAAGCTGGGTCTTCTCCTATGTTATCTGACCTTATTGGCGTTGATGTGTTTGCTTCAGGAAAAGACACTTCTCTCAAGTGTGCTGAGATGCTTCTGTCCCAGCACTGCTGGGTGGGTGTGTGCTCTTACCAGGGTAAATGAGCGTCTTGGTTAACTATAAATTAACTGCAGACAGTTCAGCACCCTGCTTAGCTGTAATCTCCTATTTGGATTAGTGTGTTGCTCCAATTGCATGTGCCATTTTGGGTGCTAATGAGTAAAATACAGTGTATTTTACTCACACTGAATGAACATCTTGTAATTAGTACTAACCCACCTCATTGCAAGGCTGTGTTCTCCCACAGATGCCAGGAGCTTTTGCTGGTGGATAATTGCAAGGGCATGTTTTGGCCACAAAACAGCAGCTTTACAGCACGATCCTTATAACCATTTGTGACAAAACCCATGTCATCACCAGCCTCTCATGCTAAGGATCCTCCATGGAAACTCCATTGGGACCCCTGGGGAACAGAGCAATGGAAAAAAAAAAAATCTGTCTGAAGAAGCCTAAAACTGACCACCAAATGATGCTTCTGAGGTCTGAAATGAAAAACTTGTGTGGAATTCTGTGAATTATGCAAGCTTAAAAATATCAGCGTGTCAAAACATCAGATTTATGTAATGCCATGTTCTGCTTCAGAAAATTCCAGTATGTCTTCTCTAGAGGGAAAATATTTCAAGGCAGAACTTTCAGCCATGTAGAAACCACCAACCAAAGCACTTTGTAGTCCTGTGAGGGCAGAGCTCCCATGGCAGCCGCAGATCCTCAAGGTGCTTCCCTCAAGGTGTTAATCCCAAAGCTCAGTGACATAATTTTAATATCACTGCTCGTCACCGCAGCAAAGCAGCCACTGGTCTCATTGTAAAATAGATGTATTTTACAATCACATCAAAGCACTGTCCTACTTTGTTCTGTCCAGAGAAGAGATCAGGAGTGGAACTGTAGCCAGACATAGCTCATTGCTTGGTGCTATCCTTTCTCTAGGAACCATCCTTGGTTTTCCATTATTTCTTTATGAGTGTAGTAAAAATGCTCCAGAGAGACTGTCATGTTTTGCAATGTGAATGAGCACAGCTGACCCACAAAGATTAATTTCAGGCTGGTTTAGAGCAGTGATAAAAACTACATTGTGCTTCTGTTTGCTTAAGATGATATTTGCTGTGCTCACAGACGCAGGAAAAAACCAGAGGGGGACAGGATAGAAATAAAAATTTGTTGCAAAGAAGGTCTAAATTTAGTCCAGGGAATTAAGTCCAATGTGTCAGCATAAATTAAACAGGCCCTCTTCAGAGGTGGAGGATCCATAGCCATGTCACAATAAAGTTGTTGTTCATGGGCTGAAAATAAGGTAAATTTGTCACCTTCATTTTCTTTGCTCTCAAGGAAAGAAAACAGGAATGCTGCAGCCCTGGGAGTTGAATCCTGTGGGGCACTGGCTTAGCAGCTGAGCCTGAGGAAAGCCCAGCCAGGCCCATATGGGATAGGAAATCCCTGGCTGAAGGAATGACAAAATATACCATCCCGTCAGCAGATGGTTCTCTCCTGTGCTCTGAGGCCCAAAGTGAAATAGACAGCAGAGGTAATCATCCTGACTTTTATTTTTTAAAAATATACATTAATGGCATAGTTAGATAGATACAGCAGCGCTGCCACTGATTTTTTCTTTACAGTGAATTCCTTGTCCTCCATTTTCAGATACCCAGTTGTTAGCCCAGGAACGTGGGGCTGTTTCTCTGGAAGCTCTGCAGGAAACACTGCTGTCAGCTGTCACTGTTCCTGTTTATCCCCCTCGGTGGGACACACGGCATGAAGGAGGCTGGAGCAGAGGGCTGCAGGGGTGGGGTGTCCTGCTGCAGAAGGAGCTGAACACCAGCACCTGGAGGCCCTCGCTGTCACCCGCGCTCTGCTGCTGCTGTGCCAAGGAAGAGGGACTGCAGCCAGTGAAACCTGCCTGGAAGAGCATCCTTGGCAAAGACAAATGAGCAGGTTTAGGTGTGAATGGGTTTGTTGGAGTACAATGGGTAGAAGTACAGCTCTGCATTCCCTGGATGTGTCAGCAAAGGCCTTCTGAGAGGTGCTGGGAGAGGGGAGATGGGAGGAATCAGACTCTTCTGGCTGGGACTCTGGGATGCAGGAGGGGGTCTAGTTTCTGCTTCCACTAGAGACGTCCCAAGAACTCTGAGTTTCCTAGCTGTAAGTATTCCAGATCAAGTGGTATATTTTTCTTCCAACTTTCTGTCTCATGTGATTAGTTTGTGTGCTCTACTAGTGGGCACTTCCACCAGGGCCACAGTCTCAGAGAGGACCTCACTGCTGCTGGAATACTAATTGTGCTGGCAAGATTATTCTATGACTCATGGATTATTCTATGTATGAATTGCTTTTCCTGCCATTTAGGTTGTAAAGTGCTAGCAGTGTGCAGTAGATTTTCAGGCTATTGTGCTTTTATTTTGGACTCAGATCTGGATCCTGTCACCTGCAAAATGCTTAGTAGGATATCATATCCTGCATTTTGCACATCTGTATAAATAGCTGGAGAAGAGAGAGAAAAGGGGAAAGAACAAAAAAATCCACCTCTGTATAACTAAAAACCTCTCAGTGGTGTTTGTTTAGTGTGAAAGAATGATTAGTAATTTTTAGTGAATAGCAATTTTCTCCCTCAGGTGATTTTTCTGCCTTCATGTAGAGGTCACAAACACACCTGACCTGCCAAATGGGACGGAAAAGCTGAGACATCAAACATTGTATTTCATCTTTTTTATTTTACTATTTTTAAACATCAGGTCTAATCAACAGAAAGAATATAGTCCTTTTTTTGCCAAATCACCCTGTGTTTGTGGAAGCTATGTAGTTATCTACAGATACCCGTATATTATATATGGGTAGAGGGGAGGGGAGAAAGCTCATCTAGATATCTATATAGGTATAGATGGATATAGATAGATAGATATAGATATATAGATATCTAGGTGTGCTTTCCCCTGTTCCCTGCATCGTTTAGAACTGAACAGAGATGAAAGAAACCTCTTGGTTATGCCAATTTCCTCCTCTCTCCTATCCCCGTGACATGCTGAGGAAATTGTACTCTGGTTTCTAGGACTGGTTTTCTCTGCCCCATTGTGCAACAAAAAAAGTGATTATTTTTAATGTGGTCAAGAAAGAAGCATTTTTTCCCCTTCTCCTTTTTCCAATTGATTCTGCTGCAGGAGGGATCTTGCTTTATTGTACGAGTGAGGAACATGGGGCCAGATTCACACGTGGGTAACTCCTACTGATGATGCTGGGGTTACATCAGGGATGGATTTGACCCATGATCTGTTATTTTTTTGCCTTAACTGCAACTTGTCTGCAAAACCTCAATCATTACACCTGGTTAGATAGAGCCTTGACAAACTGTGTGGCCTCAGCATTTGCTTTTATGAATCATCCCTTGTCTCATATAAAGAAATCCAAGATAAGCTGAACACGGCTGCTGTTTGATGGCAATCACACATTTTGCCCACCTCAGGGCTGTGTGTCTAACCCATTCTAGGAGCTGGGAAAATACTCTCAGCTTAAACCATCCCATTTAGTGCTGCTTTTAGAACAGGAATAAGAATATTCACTGCATTTACTGTAAGGAAAGGTGCTGGAGTGAAACCATTGTAGAGTGAAGTTGTACACATACAGAAGTGGTGCTACCTCTTCCTGGCTGCCTCATTAATTTCCTACCCTGCTAGCCCACCCCAAGGAACAAGAGGGCAAATTAGAGTCTACAGCCAGTCACTCTTAAACCAGTAAAGCCAGCAGCAGTGGTAGGTTTTCATGTGATTGTTTCATGTGCAAATGACCTAATAGTGGGATCTGCTAACATTATGGAGGTGTCACTGAATGGGTCCTGTGTGAGACCCAGCTTCCAAAGCTCCAGATATTTTCTCATGGTAAGGCACAAACTCCTCCAGGACTGGATGTGAACTATTAATAGAAATAAAAAGCTTATTTCGTAGCACTCCTGGAAAATCTGACTGGGCAGCTGGGAGGGAAGCTGAGGAAACACGGAGTGTTTCACAGTTTCTCCAGGCCTTCTCTTCAAATTTGTTGAGATCCTCAAGCTCACACCATCCAATGCCCTAAGCTGAGTCACCCTGAGAAACAGTTTATGAGGTAAACAAATGCTGCACAAGCTGAAAAGCGGATTTAAACAGGGAGCTTCAGAAAGATGATGAGTGAGTTTTGTTTTGTTTTCGCCTTGCTGTTTTGCTTTTGAGTCAGAGGAAATGATTAGCTCTTCAAATTCCCCCAGTACTCAGGAATGTGACTACTCAGTGGCCACCTTGAAGGATGGGATGCAGACAGAGAGATTGGAAGCCTAGGGTTTGGCTTTTCTTTATCATTTTTGTTTTAGATGATCATGATGCTGATCATTTAAATGGGTAAAATACAGCATCTCATGTGCACACACACAGAGAGTTTTCTACAACCAGATCATTTCCTCAGCTTGCTGCTTTCCCTGGATCTTCATTTGCCCAGACAGCCTGAGGGATGGATATTAATGTGATTATATTTTTATAGTCTTTCCTGACTACCAGAGACTCCTCATTTACTTGGGCAATGCAATTTACCTTTTTGGCTAAATGTTGGCCCTCACAGTTGTCTTCTCCCACCTTTTGGTGTATAAAGTGATCCAAACAGGGCTTAGGAGCACTTGTGTGTGCTGCTATCACAGAGGAAGGGAATTTCTCATGCAGGCAACAGCACTCCCAGCTTCAGGCAGGCTGCCTGGGCAAACCTCTCTTTAAGCTGTACCTGCACCCTTGGGGGCCTGGCAGCCCACCCTGGGCTCGGCATGGTGCTGTCAGAGCACACAGAATTTGGGAGCACACACAACCAGGGGGACACACAGAGCCTCCAAGGGGTTTGCTGACAGCAGGGATGGTTCCAGCCTGGGAATGTTAAGATGTTTAGGTTGTTGTTGCACACTCCTGCAGAGAATGCCAGCCCTCCTCAGACTCCAGACTAGATGTTCTTGGCTAAAGAAATGATGATTTCCTGGTGGAAGAAGAGCTACTTTTAAAAATTATTGTGAAATTTCTGCAAATGTCTCTGTATAGAAAAGCAAAAGAGGATTCTACAGAATAAGTAAATTTCGATTTGTTTAATATTACATTTAGCAGATATTTACGGTGGAGGATGCCTCTCTTGATGAGAGCAGCATTTTCCAGGTGCTATTTCTATTTCTTCCTTCTGCTGTTCCCAGGAGTGGGATCCTTGACCTAATCAAGCTTTTTACTCACTGTTTTTTGGACTTGTAACTCACATGGGAACATTCTGACCTCATAGAGTGCTATTACATCCCATAGTACCACTCAGCAGGATTACTCTCCATTTATACTTTATCGAGCAAAGGAATTATTATCATCTTCTCTTTGAGAAGAGAAATATGATAACTGTCTGATTTAGTAATGGTTTGACTGTCTGAGAGAGGATAGGTAAGAGAATTTCTCAGAGGTCCCAAGAATAAAAGCACTGTGGGAAAGTCAGTGTAGAACTCAGATTAATGGAGGAGTAAACTGAGGCACAGAGTAACCAAAGTGATGTAACAAAGACTGTACCTGCCAGTGCCCACAGCAGGGACCAGTGGAAGATGGTGCCTTCCACGGATTCAGTCAGTGGGAACTGCTCCAAAAAGACTGGTGTAAAAAAGAAACATGAAATAGTTTGGAGGAAAACTGCTCGAAACTGAGCAAACACAGTTATGCCAATGTTTGTTTTGGAAACACAGTGTATGCTCAGGTGAGAAAGTGTCCTGACTTGCAGCATATTTTAGCTTGCCTGTAAACAGAGCTCCTCTGGGCTTTACACGAGAATCATTTTCCCTCCTTTGGAGAAGAATGACAGACCATCCATTTGACACATGAAAAAAATGAAGAAAACAGAGGCCAAACACAAACTTAATAGAACAATCTGCCATGAGAATCAATCACTATTTTTTTTTTTTTTTGTTATAGAACAATCTGCCATCACAATCAATCACAGCCAGCCTGCTGGAGTCCAGTGATAGAGCAATCCTGCTGTTCTCCATGGCTGGTGGCTATGTTAAGAAGATGCTGATAATATCCTGAATTTTCACCTGAGTTTTCCCACCTGCTGGATCTTGGACATGGAAGAGCCATCTCTAGGATTGTGTTTTTGCTCTCCTTCACATTCTTGTCCAATGTGAGGAAAGGAACTGGGTATCAGTGGGATTTTCAGAAAAAACCAAATGCAATTGTAACAAACTGCAGTGATGACCTTACAGGAGAAGGAAGAACAGGGATGGGTAGTGAGAGTGGAACATAAACCCTCCACTTCCCACCCAGCCTGCACGAAGCTAGCTGAGTGCCAGTCTTTGGTTTGTTTAGAAACCAAGTTACCTGAGTTCTCACCTTTGCTACTTGAATTCTACCTCTTTCTTTCCCCCAGGAGTTTCCTTGACTCTGAAGAGGTCTTTTTCTTTTTTGTCTCAATTCTGTTTATATTTGTTTCTTCCTGCAGTGTTCTAGTTCAAATCCATCTTGATTCCAAAGGATCCTGACAGCAAAGTTAGTTAGAAAGCAGAAACCTAAGTGCTGCAAGTGGTCTTTAGGATATCCAGCCTAAGTTTAGTTTTAAGGAGCATATCCTTCCTTCTGGAGCACTTTACTCTTGGTTGAGACTATTGTGTCCTGATTTTCTAACCTGTTAATTCTAATGCAGAAGGCTCTCCAAGGCTTATCTTATCTCTTGCTTTCTCTGGGAAGCTTTTCTCATAGATACCTGCCCCCACATCCCCAAAGTTATGATCCCACCCTCTCAGGATGAGAGATTTCTTCATGGAGCTTATAGTCTTTCTCCTGCTTTCCAATACTCTGCCAAATCTCCCACCCCAAGGACTTTGCAGTTTTGGGTTTTTTTTAACTTTTACTGGTCAGGAGCCTCAGCTGATTGCATAGCAGGCAACTCCTGACATCCTCTTGTTTTCTGTGCCTGGAGAGGGGCAGCTGATGGTGCAGGAGATGATGTCGAGTCCAGTACACCTTTACACATGCAGGAAATAAATATTTCAGGATGTACTCCTATAACCTTTTACTCTTCAGGCACTGAGCTGGAGATTTGGTTCTTCCCCTTTATAGCTGGTGATGGGACTGGATCTGTGCCCATGCTCATGACAAACGCCCCACTCAGTGCTGGCCATCAAATCCTGCGACTTTGGATTTGCAGCCATTTGGCAGCGATCCCATTTCTCAGCACAGGGCTCCTTCCAGTTTGAGATAATATTTTTTTCTAGGACGAAACGGAAAAACCACACGGCCAAACTTCTTCCACAGTTTAGGAAAATCGATGCCGGTTATCCACTAGGTGACACTGTTTACCTACAGATTTTGTCGAATTTGTGAGAAACTCCACAAATCTTTCAAAAGTAGCATACAAAATGTTTTGCTCTTAAAGAAAAAGGGGACTGGCTGCAGAGGAGAAGGAAAATGGGCTGTCAGTGAGGTATAATTAAGGGCAAACCTACAGTTATGAGACTTTATGGTCTGGTTTCAAACTATTTACTAAAATGCATTTTAAAAGCTACTTTTTATCAGCCCCATTTCAAAGCCTTAGGAAATTGTTTTTTTAAAAGAAAGAAAAATAGAAAGAAAGGCAGGCACTCACCATCAGCACAAATCTCAGCCTGGCTCAGATTTTGTCTTGGAGAACAGTGTGAACAGAATTGCCTGGTGGCAGAGCCAGGGAGGAAGGAGAAAACAGAAGAATTTCTGCAATCTCATCTGAGGAGAGCTCGGTGGAAAACTGCTCTCCAACCTTGCAGATATTGCAGAATTTTGCATTTTCTCCCCAGTCTTAAATAGGACCAGAACTGGTAATCTCAATTTCTGAAAATTGGTTGTCTGAAAGAAACAAAAACTGATTAGATGCTAATTTGTTTCATGCTTAGACATTATTTTATCCTTAATATATTTTCCCCTATAGAATCACGTGGTCCTCTTTGTGGAAAGAGGAATATATTTTTGAGGAATATATCTTTGTGCAAAAGAATATTATGAAATGCTGACCAAATAAAAATGTTTAAAATTGAAAATGAGGTGGGCCAAAATCAAGGGCTTCCCACAAGATGTATCAGCTTTTAATTAATATTTTTTTAATTAGAAAAATACAAATCTGCTTCTGCACACTAATGCCTCTGGTGATGGTGTTAGGGAAGTCTGTGCTAGACTTAGCTGTGATCTGGGAATCACACTTGGGAGGAAGCCGGATGAGTCTGTTTGAATTGGGCATGTATTCTGGAAAAACTTTGCAGAATTCCATTCTTTCTTCTCATTTGTGCTGCTGACAGGCCAAAAGAAACACTTCTCATCTTCAGCCTTTAAGTCAGGCTTTCAGAAATACCAACCTGCAAGTGTCAGGGGAGGTGTGTGGGGATCACAGGGTGTTCAGGATCTTTAGGAACAGGCTGGGCACCTCCAGAGCACAGGGAGGATTGCATGGGAACCTTCCTACCTCATACTCTCCCACTGTGAGTCAGCCCTTTCTACTTTTTTGTAACCACAGCCCATAAGTAGCTTATGGCCCAGTTCATAAACATGGCCAGAGATCACTTTTAATTCCACTGTCTAGCCACATTCAAATACAGGTTTTGGCTACAGCTCAAATCAGTCTCACGAAACACAGATTTGGGGAACATTTCTGTATGATATTGCTCACACTTGCACAGGAAGATCTTTCCCCTATAATTTTGGCTATTGGGCTTTTTCCTCCTGGGTTCTGAAGGAAAAGACTAGCTAAATTAAAGCTGGGCATTTATTTTCTGAAGCTCATTTCCTCATCTGCCCTTATCAGATCCTCCCCCCTGGAACCTTGAGGTGTCCAGCCTTGATTAACATCAGTAAGGCAGAGCTTCAAATCTCTGAGGTGCAAACCCACTTCCTACACTGCTTCTAACACACACTGGCACCTGTTACAGCCAGAACCTTGTACAAAGCCCCCAGCCAAAGCAAGATGCCCCTCATGCCTTCTGCTGAGCATGGGACTCTCTCTTCATGCCTGAAGCTGCAGCTTCAGCTGAACCCCTGTAGCTCAGGGGGTTTCTACACATTTGCAGATCTCCAGAGATATTTTATTGCTGACAAAGTTTGGTTCATCAGCAATAACAATGGAACAAGAGGCAAGTTTTGCTTCAAAGCTCTTGTGATCAGAGCACAGATAATGGGAGGGTGAGAGAGGTACAGAGTGCTCCAGGGATTGTGCCCCTGAACCAGGAGTAGAATCAAGGTGTGCATGGACATCCTGTGGAGGAGGCACAGCTGCGCTTCCACCTCCATCTGTGTGATTTGATTTGCTGCGTGGCCCCTGTTTCCAGCACTGCCTTTCTGAAAACCAACCACAGAACTAATTGATAATTGAGCAAAAAGCCTTGAGGGTTGGACAAGATAATAGTGGTTTTCCAAGAACCTGCAAGGCACTGAAAAACTTTCTGGTGTTTTTGATGTAAAATTATTATTTTTCACTGCTGTTCATGCACACAGTAGCTGCTGGCACAGTTTCAATGATTAGGTGGATGACATGTTATTTTTACATTTTTGAAGTGGCTTTGGGGCCTGACTCATACATACAATACATGGAGCAAAGGAGGAACAGAAGAACTGGTGTTAAGAACCAGTGAAGCCCCTGATCTGTCTTGTGGTATGGGCAGAAACAGATTTTATTTAGACTGTAACCTCTAATTGGGCTTTTGTCTGTGTCACTCTTCCAAAATTGTTTCTATGGCATGAAGAAATGCCCAGGAGAAGGCACTGCTGTTAAGGGCCTTGTTTTAAGATGTGGAACAAACCAGCACAGAGGACCTTTTCCTAGCAATGTTCCCCAGGCTCAAATCTGAACATGTGGATTTCAGCCCTCACTGGGGCTCTCCTTCCCCATGAGTTCTACAGACAGAAAATATTTCAAGCAAAATAACTTTCAAGTTAAAGCTTTGTAAGGCAAAGTAGGGGAGTGGGAAAGGAGAAAAAGGAACTCATTCTCCAGAGAGCTGAGTCTAGCAGGCTCATTGCACTGGTGACACCGTCCAGATCTGAGACTGCACATCCGAAGGCAAAGGGCAGGAGCTAGTTTGTTTAATTTTGCATATTTGCATATCTCTTTCTCTCACTGCATTGGTATCTGATCTGCAACAACCTATTAAAGCTTTCATTTGAATAGCCATTATATGCCTGAGAATGGAGACTGGGCTCCTTGGGGGCGCTTAGGAATAAACAAATCATTTGTGGCACATGTGTTGTTCAAGCTTCAAGCAAGGTAAATGGAAAATACAGATTATGGTGCCTCAAGTCCTCTCCATTTTCCCCACTTGTCAAACATTCCCAGATTCTTCAAAAGAAGAATCTAGCCATATTATTAGCAATAAAATGGCTTATAGCTGAAATTTTGAAAAGATTTAACAATGTTCTTTACAGGAATTGTGTTTCTCATTACATAAATCTCCAGGCTCTCAGGCAAACCACCACCACCATAGCGAGCCATTATGTCCTGCTGTGGCGGTGTCTCCACTTTAAAAAGGTAAAGATTCAGGGCTTTTTGACTTTCTTGTTTTCCATTCTTACTCCTTTTAAAGAAAAAAACCACAAAACAAACCACCACAAACCCACAACAAACCAAACAATATATTCACCACAGAAAAGTCCCTGCAGATTCATCTGCACTGGGGCAGATTAGTCCCTGTTAGCACCAGTGACCCATGCATGGCCAGGGATGGGCTGGAGAGGGGACATGGGTGAACAGATGGGGGACACAGGGATTTCTGGTACCATTGGGAGTGGGTGCAAGCTGCAGATGCAGGTTCCCAGAACACCAGTACACTGTTCAACAGCAAAGCCAAGAGCAACCTCCCTTCCCTCCACTCTGCCTCCTGCAACTGCTCTCCAGAGCAACAAAAAAGCTGAAACTGCCACCTGCCTTCAGCCAGAATGTTTCTGTTGATGCCTGTGGCCTTTCCCAGCCTGTAGGATGTGTCATAGGCTTTCTCCCAGCTACTGATGTTGGCTGCATTTTGACCGGGCTCCTGACTTCTGCACACGGACTCCTGAACCTGAGATGTGCCTGGGCAAATGCAGGGTGGGGATCCTTGGTCGTCTGCTAACAAGGCTTGGAAAGCAAATACTGGGAATGAAGTAAAATAACATAAAGTGAAGTCCTTGCAAAAAAAAAAAAGCTGAACCTGATGCCACTAAGTGTTTTAATCTTCAATTGAAAAATATGCCATCAATTGCCAGGCAAATTTCTCAGGTTGATATGGCAACTGGAAACACTGGAAATTAAAAAGCTGAGCAAATGTTGTTAAAGGAGAAAAAGAGTCTCACTCTTGATCAGCAGGGATTTCCATACTCCCTTCCTCAGCCTGCCTTCTTTTAAAATCACAACCTACAGGAACAGCTGATTTTCTTTCCATCACCAGAGGCTGTTTCTTGGAGGGTGCAGTAACAGTTTTGGGCTTTTGTGTGATGGATCTATAGTCACAGCGTAACTCTTACTCCCTTTTCAGCAGCAGCATCCACCTGCTAGCAAGGCTTGGTGTCCCCACAAAATTAATAATATCACTCTTTTAGATAACCCTCTCAGTATATGGAGGGTAGTTTGGGAAAACAGAGAGAGTTCTGGTTGTGTGTATTGTTGCCATATAACCTATATCTCTTCTAGTCTCAGCAGAAAGCTAGTAATGTCCCTGGAGTCCTGATCCCTACATCTCTGGTAGTACAGCTCAGTGGGAATGGGTCAGCAGCCCACATGGAGGGAACAGCCCATACTGTGCAGGAGAGCTGCTCCTGGCAGGTTGACTGGAAACAAAGGAATTCATGACCTGTAGGTGTCCGAAAAGCAGCTACAGGAAGAACATAAACAATATTTGCTGAGTTTATGCACTCCCTCTCCTCCATATCCAACCAATTAAATACAAAAGAGGAGAAGGAAATGGTCGTTAAGCACCCAAGGTTGCCCCCTGGGAAGAAAAACTAAACAGGACATTCACATTTACATGCCAGCTTCTTACTCCAGAAAGATTTAGAGGAGAGAAGAAGCAAGATGACCAGAAAATTATCCACCTCTTAAGATCGATGACGACTGTACTAGCCTAGTATCTAATAAATATTTTAATTTCTAACCTCTTGTTTTCAACTTCAGTTGCTTGATCAATAATCTCTAATTTACCAATAAAGGCAAAGGTGACCTGTTCTGGATATGCCAAGAAAAGTGATGGGTACAGCTGTCAGAGATCCTAGGCAAAAGGAGAGAGTTCTTGCCATAAAATGCTGTGGTCTGTGACAGAGACTTTACTGTCTTGTGCTAAACTTTGGGGCAGGTAGAAAGACGTGCCTGCAAGGTGCAGATTGCAGCATCTCCCAGAGCTCTGGACAAAGCCAAAAGACTCTCAGTGTGCTGTGGTCACCATGGGGCTTGACTGGAGCACTCAGTCCCACACAGCCTGGGATGCAGGCTCAGGAACAAACTGGTGGTGCTTGGGGCAGTTTTGGGCTGGCATTCTCCTGCCCTGTGCCGCTCCTTGCTGATTAATTTGTGTCCTGCGACAGGAGCTGCCTGCTGGGGCCGTGCCAGGGAGGACAGCTGCCCAACCCCTGGCAGGAACCTGCCCTCTGGGAGCACACCTACTCCAGGGGACAAACCCTACTTACCCTTTGCTCCCTCCCTTCACAAATACTGAGAGCATTTGATAATTATGTTAAAGCCTCTCAGATCCAACTAACCATATCTTCTCAAGCCACAGTCCCAAAAATCAGAGCCAACTCATATTTATCCTCTGAAGGGGACAAGAGAATGTTTAAGAACCCACCTTTGAAAACCAGAGAGAGCAATTAGCTCTTATTTCATATTTATTTTATCTTTTCTTTAAACAAAAGAATGCTATTCTTTTCTCTCCCTACAACCAAGTTAATGGATTTATTCATCAAGTTTTCCAAATTTAGACATCAAACTGATGTTTTTCTCCCACTGCTAATTTTATTCTTAGCAGCACTTACATAAAGGCAGGTATTGCAATATGACAAAAATACAAACCTCCTCTGACCTGGAATGTACCAGCAGGTAAAGTATAGGGGAAAGTACAGGCAACTTCTCACCCAGGCTCTCCAAAACAGCAAGTCTTTAAATAGAACTGAGAGGGTTTTTAATGCTTTTTCTCTCAAAATCTACAACTGACCTATCTGCCTTTGTAGTTTGGCCCTGGATTACCAGGCTGTGCCCTCACATTACCACAGTGGTTTGGGATGATGCTGTGTTTTGCAGTAAGGCCAGAGTTCCTGGTCTCAGTTCAGCATGCAGCATTTTGTGTCCTTGTGGGGTCTGTCTCTGTTCATGGAGGCCATGTCCACGCTCTCAGTTCTTCAGGTGTCAGTCTCCTGATTTTTCCTCCAACCTGTATTTTTGCAAGCACAGTTGTGCTTACACTGAACTCCCAAGCACATGCCTTGAATTTGAATTCTTGCATCTGGCCCAGATTAGATGCTTTGGGCCCAGCCAAAGTAAAAGAGGTTCCAGTCCTCCATGTTCCTCCAGCCTCCTGTGAGTACAGCTGGTGCTCTGCACTTGGAGTAGTGGCCAGCAGTGCACAAGAGGCAGAGCTTCTATGGACAAGCTATGCCTCTGCTGACTCTTCTTGCAGAGCAAGTAACCTGCAAGAACACCCTAGAGTGTCTCTGCTTTCCTCCTTTTTCCCATTTCCCAAAGTGATGCTGTTTAATGTTGGTGAAAAGGATGCTGCCTGCCATGGATACTGTACTGCCTGCTGAAGAGCCAAAAATGCTCCTGTGCACATGCCCAAGAGAAAGAGCCACAGGGCCAAATTCAGACCCTGAACGTAGAGAGACACTGAGCAAGAGCTGAGACCAAACCTGGTTTTAAACCCTGCTAAGCACACAAGGCACTCTCACATGTAATTACCACTTGAAGAGGAAGGTTCGGGTGCTGTCACCAGCAGCATGAACCTCTCTGCACTGCTCATTTCTGTGACAGCACCTGTCCCTGCACACTCCATCCCATGGCATCCCGTGACTTTGCCTGGCATAACAAAACCCAGCCCCCAGTAAAGCTGCAGGTTTTCCACCAGCTTTTGCAATGCCTCAGTCCCACACATTCCCATTGGCCCCGGTCGTGCCTCATTAGTTTGGCTTAATCAAGTGACGAGCAGGCCGCTCAAGGCCGGGGAGCTGCCGTAGTCAATGGGGGCCATTCTCCCTGGATAGACACATGTCACACCCATTAGTGTCAACGGGAGTTACAAATGCACAGCGGAGAAAGGCCCCAATGTGTCTGATGCACATTAGGGACGAACAGAGGGGTCAGTTCAGCCCTGGGGTAAGAGCCTGTGGCTCAGTCGTGCCTTGCAGCAGAGCAGAAATTCAGCTCAGCTTCAGGCCAGGCCGGTGGGGTTAGCACCAAAACATGAGAAGAGAACAAACAAGAAACTGGTGTCACCTGGTAGGTGACTGAGAGTCTCATGTAACACCCCCAAGCAGGGGGCTGAGGGCCACGGCCTGTGCAGCAAACAGGTGCCCAAACACCACCAGCTCTCCCCAAGCTGAGTGGCTCCAGCACAGGGACACCCAGTTTTTAGGGTTGGCAAAGTGATATTTATCAACAGAGTTAAAAAAGAAAAAAAAAAGAAAAAAAAAAGAGCGGGGGCAGTGCAGCTGGGAGACCCTGAGGATAGGCTGGGGGCCGGCCAAAGCAAGAGGCCACCACATCCTCTGTGCGTGTTCAGGCCCCATCCTTTGTGCACAAGAGAGGGATTCTTCATTGAAAGATTTAAAATAAAATTTTAAAATATTTAAAAATTTGGAAAGGCTTTTAAAAAAATATCATCCCAACCTGGGAGTTCTCATCTATGTCCCAGTGAGGGAAGAGTGAGCTTGGCAGGTCTCATGGCACATGTTTCAGTGGTGTGCATAGCAGAGATGTCAGGCAGTTACACCAAATGGTTTTTAAATGTTTGCTTTTCAATTTGTGCTTAAATGAATGCAACCCCATAAATATTGCCATTGATGCTGTTTCACATGTTGATATATTACCTAGACACAGGGCACAGGCTCCCCTGCATCTGCACCATGCAAATTTCTCCTAGAATTTTGGTGATATTTGGCTTGCCTTACCTTTTATGAAAGAAAAATCAAGTCCAAAATGTGTAGCTCTATATCAGACTACAGGTACTTCACTGGTCCTCCTAGAGTTAATAGCCCTAATGTATATCCCAACAAACTGTTTTCAGCTTTCTCCATATGTTAATTCCCTCTAATCCTGTTATCAGTACAGGTAGCTGGACAAACAGTGTGATAATAAAGCCGTATTTATAATACATGTCCTTCAGTCCTAGATTAACCACGAGATTTCCCAAGCACCTAGGGATTTGATTTACCTACTGTGTGCAAATCTCCAGTAAAAAAGAAAGTATGCAGGAAAATATATTTGCTCCCACACTGTATTGTTTACCATCCACTTTTCCCTTGATCTGTATGTGTGTCTGATCTATGCAATTTATTTATTCAAGCCCTTGATGATAGTTTAAAGCAGGGTCTAAAGAGCTGAAGGAGTTTTCTGTGAGCACCAGCCATCCTCCTTCTCACCTCCCAAGTGCTGCCCCTCTCACCACAAGCAAGATTTTTAAAGGCAAAAGAAGAAGAAATGAAGAAGCTCTTTCCCCCATGACTGCTACAGGTGCTTGCTTAGTTCTGGATAAATGCAGCCCACTTCCCCCCCAACCCACCACCATTTTTTTTTAATTCCTCTCAACGTGTCGTAGCTTTATATGAGGCTAATGGAGCAAGGCAATGCTCAAACGTCAAATTAAACTGCACAGCTCTGTAATCACTCAGACTGACATGGCATAAAAGGATAATTAGTAGTTCATTACATGGAACATTGTTTGTTCAGCTAAATTGATTTCTCTCAGCTGCCCATGTTTTCTGTTTACTTAGTGAGTGCTCCACTGCACATTCTTATTTGTGAACTAGGAAATCCCTTCCCCTGAACTTTTTCCTTCCCTCTAATCAGCACTGAGGATTTTAAATACAGTTTGCTGGAGGTAGATGAACCTCCAAAATTACAGACAGGTGCATGGCAACAATGGCCTGTGTGGAGCAATATGGAGTGCAAAACAAGCTGTGGTGGCTAAGGAGACATACCCAAGTATTCCAAAAAGGGCCGTGTGTGTCCATCTGCTTTGTATATAGAAATTCCTAGCCTGGTTATTTGCTTTTCAACTTACAGTGAACTTGCCTTTCTCTCATATTGTAAAGAAAAAAAAAAAAAAAAAAAAAAAAAAAGTGGGGCTATAATCCTTCAGTGCTTGGAATGGAAGTTCTGCAACAAAGTTTTCTTTAAAGCCTCATTTTTGCTCACTAGGACCCAGAGAAAAGAGGAGACTGTTGTTTTAAACATGCTTTTCTTTCCTTTTGCAACTAGGACTGAGGCAGAACTACCCAATTTCAAATGTTTCTAAACCGGCTGCCTCATGACACCTCTCCACTCAACTGAATTTCAAAACCCTGACAGTAGTTACAAGTAAAAGTGTTGGAGCTATCAACTCCCACGCTCCTAGTGTCAGTCTCAATACATTTCTATTTCGCTTAAAGCCCTAACTTCTGTAGTCATTACATTTTAAAAAGGATTCTTGTTTAGGTAGAAAATATAATCCCTAATGAGTCAGAACACAGGAGAAAAACAGACAAATTACTTATTTTTTGAAGCCTATTTGAAAACTTTTGCTTCAGTGCTGCCTACAACATCCCAGACACCACCAAAAGACACGCACTGCGCCCTTTCCTGTAGCCTCTGCAGATATCACATTTTTGATTCTGAGGTGTTTGAGTTGGGAGGCACGATTGTTTAAACACAATTTCTGAAAGAAATTTACAGTTTCTCACGGTGACCCTGTAAGAAAAGTGGTGCTCACTTTCTCTGAATTTCAGTGACATTTATGGGCAGGCTCCTGATGGCAATATCAAACTAAGATATTCGATATTCCCATGCCCTGCTGCTTGTCATGGCCTTCACTCCCCCTTGGAAATGTTGCCACAACACTGAAGTGGATTGCAGAGCTGATGCAGCTGAAAAAAGATTTTCTAATTGTGCCAGGTTATTTTCTGCGGAGATCAGAGCCTCAGCCAGCTCACAACATGGACCCACAGACAACAGTTCTGCCATTTGGGATGGGGACACGGGGAGAAGCCAGCACCAGTGGATGGATGGGAACTGTTTGGGCTCATGGCATCGTGAGAAAATGAGCTTGGATCTGTGAGCAGATTAATCCCTTGCAACGCTTCCATCCTGGCTTTACTCACTGCTCCATGGAGCCTAAGGCAGTGCCATGATCCCCCAGCACAGCCTTGCCAGTCACATGAAAAAGCAAAGCAATTCTAGTGCCATGTAAACCTCTCCAGATCTTTCCCCCTCTTTCCCATCTCTTCTTGGTCTTGTGGTAGGAACCTGTTTAAGTATGTCCACAGCAACAAATAATTTCCTTTTGCTTTCAACACTGTCTTTTTCTGCCTGTTGATAGCTGGCATCCTAAGCACTACCTAAATACAGATCACTTTTACACCTAAATTATTCCTCAGTGACCAAACCATTTCCAGCCATGTTAGGAAGATACCAGGGTCTCCCTTTTAGGAATCTCTAAGCAGCTCTGGAGACCCTTTCAGTGACAGCAGACCCAATCCTTCAGCAGCAAACCCAAGCATCCTTGCATGTCTAACACCCCAGGGCAATAGGAGCCCCCTCATCTTCTTTGTACATTTTATACCCCTGAGCAACTCTCTTCGCTCACTTGGTTAGGGCAGGTTTCCAATTAACCTTCCAAGGAACCAGTCTGTCCAGTGCCACACCACAGGCATGTGTGTGCTCAGGCCAGCCCGGCCCCATGGGATTCACCCCTCTTGCTCCAGCCCCCAGTGAGCTCCACTTGTGTGTACACATCTGGAGAGATGGAGACACATTCTCTCCTGGCTGCTGAAGCAAAACCTGCCTAGAAAAGGACAGAACAAAACCAGTGTATTCCTCCTTTCTTGACAAGCGGGGAATAAAAAAAACCACAACACATACTTCATATAGATGGATATGATTGGTTTGGCTGCTTCTGCTCTGAAGTGAAATAAAAATAAAATTCTGGTTGAGTAGTTGTAGGGAAAAACAAAGCATGAAGGATAAGCCTTGGAATACATTGTCAATGGTCTCTTCCCTCAATTACCAGCTCAGTGACAGAGCTCACACCAAAGGCATCAGCGATTTCACTCCAATTCGTTCATCTGCAGAAACTATTTGAAAAAATGACTTGAAAAATTTGTTTCCACCTGTGATTACCTTCAGTGTGATGGAAACCTCAATTTTTTGAATGAGGAGACTATTTATTAAAAGAAAATAGGTCCAGAGTGCATACTGACTGCAAATATGAGTATCAGCAACAACGCTCCCTGTGACTGACAGTGGCTGCCAGCAGCACCTCCTCGACCTAATTCTTTAATGAAAAAGGAGTTTTTCTGTAGTCAGGCATCACCCTCACAAGACATTGTATAATACTTGTACTGTTATGTTCTCCAGTAGCACTGAGAGGCATTCTACTATAGGCTTTCTCTCTTTTTATTTTGGGTCCTGGTCCAGACTGCCCAGAGCAGAGCCAGCGGCTGCTTGTCCACATTCTCATGGCTTGATCTCCTTTCCCTTGCTCCCCACCATGGCTTGCTACTTTCTGCCACTCGAAGTTTCTGCCCTGGATCTGGCTGGTGCAGAGTATGGGTGAATCACTGCTGGGCCAAGATGAGGCTTCACAAGGGGATTTTGCCACATCCCATCTATGGGTACAGATCTGCAGATGATCCTTTTGATGGGAGCCCTGGAAAATCACCACATCTTTCACCTGTACTGGTGTTTCCTTGATTCCCAGATTCTCCTCTCTGCTACTGGCTGCTTGTTGGAAATGCAAATTTAGGAAATGGACAGATCAACTTGGGCTCACACAGCTAAAATCCCCACCAAAGTGCTCAATCTTTAAACTGGTTTCAGATTTTTTTTTTTTAAATTTGGTTTTGTTGTTTGGGGTTTTTTTGTTAATTTCCCCCCCCTTGAAAATTCCTGCAGCATGTAGCCGTTATTACACTGTCTGCCCTGGACAGTTTGCTCGCTTCAACTAATTGCCTGGAAATCATTTGTTTGATCCAAGACACATCTTAAAAGGGAGTTTCCACAGGCTATTCCTGGCATCTAATACAAAGTTACCAGCCATAATGAGAATCAAACCAATCATTAGCTCATCGTCTAGCTCAGCTATCCAGTCTTTTTTTCTTTGCTAAAAGGGTCCAAATTTCCAAGTATTTGGACAATTGCACCATGCTCCATAACTGTCTCCATTTGAGGGCAATGAGGTCATTTGTGTTTGGACACCTCACTGCAGATTTCTGACTGTGCCTGGTCTAGTAACAGTTCTGCTGGAGCCAGGATCCCCCAACCCCACACGTTCCCCAAATCCTGCTGCCCTTTCAGCAAGCTAACTTCTCCTATGGCTGTTTAACTCCCTAAGCAAAACTAGCATTTCTGCAAGATAAAGAAGCTAATGAAGTTTGGTTTCCTACACATTTACCTCTCATCATTGCCTTAAGTGTCTGAGGATGAAGTTTCAGTAGGAGTATTTGACATAATTGGTCATTTATATGGGCT
This sequence comes from Illadopsis cleaveri, assembly GCA_013399915.1. Lineage (NCBI taxonomy): Eukaryota > Metazoa > Chordata > Aves > Passeriformes > Timaliidae > Illadopsis > Illadopsis cleaveri. The sequence goes on along the minus strand of VXBB01024238.1, from coordinate 818,595 downwards.
CTTCCCCTTTCCTGAGCTGATTTTCCACAGTATAGGCCCCTGCCTCAAGACTAATTGAACACCTCTTGAGATCTGTAGGAGCTTACTGACTGTTGAGATGTTCAAGATTTTGTCAAGCTTAGATGAAATCAGCATGTAAGTTAAAAAGTCTTATCAGGAAACACACAGGTGGACATAAATATAATACTTTTGTAACCCTTTTGTCCCACAGGAAAACGAACAGTGGAAGCATGACACCAGTTCTCACTGTGCCACCTCAGCCTGGCAAAACCCCCCACTAGACTGGGAAAAGATGGCCACAGACACTGGTGACGGTCTTCTCTGACCTCCAAGAGTCTTTTATATGGCATTTCACAGTGCTGGTGTGTAAGTGAATTACTCCTACTAGGTACTGCACTACTACAAATTGTTTTTATTTGACTAAATTAACATACTTTCCACCACTGTTTCAAAATACCTGAAAGCAGAACTAGAGTTTCCTTTCCTTTCTTGAATCCTTGGCACAGTTTCCCTTGCTGTGTTCTTTTTTATCTTCCACAGTGGCTGATTCCCCTAAACTCTTGTAACTGAGATTGAATGGTGCTGAGTAGGAAGCTGTTGTTTTGGTTTTGCCCTTCTTTGAAGCTAGTGGATAATTTTTGCACCTGAAAGATTAACATTACCCTTCCCAAAGGATTCCAGAGCATTAACAGACATATATTAAAAAACCCCAAACCCAAACATGTTTAAAACATGTTAGTATGTACCAAGTAGACTGGAGCAAGCTTCTAATGATAATTCATTGCTATCCCAAAAACAATGACTGATCCACAACATATTTTTCTTGCAGACGGCTGACAAGAACAAAATGAAATTTCGAATGCTGGTGACAATTTGCCTTGACATCTGCAAGACCAAGGACCAGCAGATTCACAATGTGGAGCAAACTCACTCTAAACCATTCTGAAAAGAAACAGCTGATTTTAACTGGTAAGTTTGAAGAGCTTTAGCCTTAGCTAAAGAGACCTATAATCCACATATAAAGCTCACTAGTGAGCAGGCATTAAACCACCAACCACAAAAAGTCCCCTCTCTACATGGCATCCAGCTCCCCCCTTTCTCTTGAAGTGTTCTGCACAGAACAGCAGTACTGTAATTAATAATTGTTCCCCTGGCAATGAATACATAATTAGATAATAAATGCATCTCAGTCTTGGAGCATAGAGTTGCCATCCACTCTGTACAGTGAAGGCTGGAAAGAAGTGAATTCACCTGTCACCGACTACATTCTCACTTACTTAAGTTTGTTAAGGAAAAAAACCCAAAAAACCAGCCAGAAATGCAGCAATCTCTTCAGGCAATGGCAGTGCCAATTGCTCCTGTGCTGCTTATCCCAAGACTCAGGGGCAAGTGCCTCTTTCCCACCCCTCACCTAAGTTACTGCTTGGTGATGGGACGGAACACAACTCCTGTCATCACACCAGAACTGATGAAGTGTTAAAGTGACTGTGAGTGCTTGGGGCTGCTGTGGAGGCTGCACAGGGAGAGAAACTAGTCCCAGGGCAAAGCCAAACACACACCTGCCAAAAGCCTCCCAGAAATGGGTGGTGGAAACTTGGGGCAGACCCTGGGGCTTATCGATCCTCTTGGTTTTAGACCCTGAGCATACAGAAATTCTCATGTGCCGAAAGTCATGAATACCAATGGTGTCTCCGGAGCCAAGGGAGCTTTTCACATGAATAGATTTTAAAAGGAAATGCAAGGATTTACAGGATTAGGGCCTGAAATTCTTGGCTTTATGTCTTTCAATAGAGTTGTACAGTGCCAGTTACACTCAAGAAGTGCTATCACTTTAAGAGACCAAATGTTGTCAAATGCCAAGAACTTTGCTGGAGATGAGATTTGGGGGTCTTCTTACTTGGCCAACCTGATGAAAGAGGATTAAGCTCCAAATGAGCCAGACTGCAAATTGAGGCTATAAAGGTCAGTGATCATTATTTTCTGGCTGCTGCAAATAGCTGTTTGCTGCTCTGGCTTTGATATTTTAAAAAAATTATTGATATCCTGGCCTGACCTAATATATAAAAAATACTTGTTCCTATATTCTGCTTATAGTACCAGACTTTAGCTTTGGAATAGCTTTCAAGGAGAGCAGCAGTGTCTAATTGTTTCTGAGCATACTGTGTTTAGCCATATACTAGTTCAAGGCCACATCTCTGGAATCTTGGATAAATGATATCAAAAATGCACCAAGAGACATATATCAATGATGAATTGAATAAATACACCTTATTTCTCCCCACCAACAGGCCTAGTATGGAAATATCCCAATGAATAACTCTTTGACCTCCCACCCTGAGTGTTATCTCTGCATCTTTTCCTCATCAATTACCCATGTGCCACCCTGTCAAGGGATTTTGCATCCAGACTAGGTACAAGATTCAGCCAACAACTGTGGAATCATCTTCAAGCCTTTCTTGTTTCTTTCTATGTGAAAGGGATGGCAACCATGTCATCAGTAATTAATCTGTTCATCCAGGATTAATAAAATTAGAATCTGCTAAAATTTAGCAAGAAAGCAAAAGCCAGTATAAATCAGTGCACACTTGCAGAATTGCTTATTTTGGTCAGGCATAGAATGATTTCTCCCTTTCTTACACTGTAATAGAAGTGTTTTTTTGGGCCTCCAATTTCTGGCAAGCAGATCCAAGGCAGGGGGAGAGAGGGGCATGTGAGAGTGTAGAAGGCACACAAGGTGCAAACTCCAGGAGTTAGGAAATGGGAGTTACAGAGCAAGATGGCCTATTTTTTGTACTCTTTAATGTGAGGCCTGTTTTTTTTTAAACCTCTCAGCAGGAACAGCAAAGTTTTCCAAGTCATCACCTAGCAACAAAACCCAGAAAAACATTTGCAAAGCAGTTTTGCATCACTGCCATCCCTGGAAGAACTAACTTGTTGAAGGCTGAATTTGCTATGGAGAGGGATTGAATGCTCTGTTCTTATTCAGAGTGCTGAGACGTGCAGTCCTCTTTCACTGAGAACAGAAATTCATTAATGCACATACACACACATTAAGTGTTGCTTTGGAGGTGTTCTCAGAGTTTTTGGACCACAGGGGTGTGGTTTCAACTGAAAACTGTGTGAAAACAAATTGAAACAATTTCTTCTTTTACAGGATGTCATCCCACATTACAGATTGTGTTTACACACACTTTCTGTAATAGGATCAATATTTAATCTAAAAATCGATTCTTAAGAGCATTTTATTTCAAATGAAAATAATTTTGATGTGTAAAACCCCACTTCTGTAGCAGATCACCTTTGCAAGATCTGAAGTTATGTTGAACAGCCTGGGTTAATACACTATGTATTTTATGAAAGTAATTAATTTCCATAGGCACATTTACAAAACCCTCCCCCACATATTTGTTGAAAAATCATATTTTCCTTGTGAGATTCTTCTTTTTGCCTTCCCACTGAACTCAAGGACTTTTCATGACGCTGAGGTTTTTAACTGCAAAGTCCAGTAGGAGCAAGACCCTACAGGAACTGCTACAGAGGCTCTGCCCACACAGTGCAAACCTGAGCTTTCTGAGACATCCTCCAGTGTGCTCAGGGCACCTCTCAGCCTGCAGAGGCACCAGCTCAGAACTCAGTAACAATCTGGCCATGCCAGTGCAGGGTGAGGTGTTGTGAGTGAGCCCAGGCTCACCAGTCCAGTTGCACCTCTGTGCTTCTGGTGCTTCTGGTTTTCATTAGAACCACCTCTAAAGTTTCTGTACCAGGTTCAGTGCCTGTTAGCACAGAGAGCCTAAAATTTTCAGCTTCCAAAGTTCCGACATGTTGCACTGCACAGTGTAAGCAAATAATGAATTTATGTTTCCATATTTAATGGGCAGACAAGGTAGAGATATTATTGGACTAGGAAAAAAACCCTAAAACTGAAGTTACTCAGGGATATTACTTACATTTACACATTATCTTCCCTTACTACTGTAATGGTGGGAATACTGCTAATAAGCCAGCCCTATGGCTCCTATGTATATGGAGTGTAGAGCTGAACAGAATAGTCACATTGAATTCAGTATGGCTTTTAACCTCAAAATCTTCCAATTTCAAGTTGTAGATACACTTTTGAGAGGCATTAGTTGTTCTCCTTAATCACTTTAGACCAGGGTCTGCAGAAAGAAGAAGAATTTACTGGAGGATATGGATTTCACCTCACAGTGGTTATACATAATCACTGTGCAGCTTGGCATAAGGTTTTATTGCAGGATTGGTTACATCCCTTATTACTGTGGGAGTTTTACACAGCTTCCAAATATTTCCTGGGATGTTTTTGGTTATTACCACTTTGCTGCTTTTCCAGCTTTCACCAGAGAGTGAAAAACATTTGGAATTCTACAGGACTCCCAGTGAACAGCTCACTCGTGAGCATTCCCATTTTATAGAGAAATGTTTGCCAGGGCAGAGCCTGTTCTTTCTTTTTTCTGCTGCTAAATAAACGGTTAAATGCTGAGCTCTTAAAATCTTCCCAAAGCGTTCCCAGGCCTTGGGGAACAAGGATGTAATCTCAGGTTTGTGACCCACCCAGTGGGGGTTAAGTGCTGCTGCACAGTTGGTTCAGAGGAGCCGCTGCTCCTTTGCTCCCAGCTTTGTGCCCCGCAGTCACTGGGGGTGTCACACACGGAAACCTGGAGCAGCAGAGGGAAGGATCAGGCCCTGCAGCCCTCTGTCTGTCCTTCTGCTTTGTCAGCCCTGGTTCCTTGCACAGCCAATGCCCCAACTTGCAAGCATAAGAGGGAGGACTGACCCTTCGAGTCCTCATTTCTCTCATTTGATCTCAGCGAACCTTTCATCCTGTCACCGCTTCCTCTTGTGTTGTGTCTCATCTTTTTAACATCTCTGTGTAACCTCGACTCAGTCCCCATTCACAAGGCGAGCGAGGGCAAATGCAATCTATGGAGGGGTTGCTTTCCCCTCCCGAATCATCTTCAGCTTTACCCCTGTCTGTTCCCCTTGCTCTGATTTTTCACCTTCATTTTTCTTCCAAACTGTCACCAGGTGGACGGTGGCTCTTAGACTGGGATAGGAAGATGGGCCTGTCTCAAAAATCAGCATTTCTGTGGAACATACGCTGCTGTCATTCACAGGCTGCTGGATGAGTTGTCCTATTGATAGTCCCTCACTGGTACAGGTGAAAGAGAAGGCAACAACACTGTTAGAATATCACACATGCACCTGCACTTTCTGTGCTTTCTGCCCGATACCAACTTAAGATCAGAGGTCAGGTTTTTAAACATGTTAATAAACACAGAATATGTGGCCTTCAGGCATGGATATGTCTGCAGCATGATGCTGCACTCAGAGGAACACATTTCAGAGAGGCCAGGGTTGTCTAACAATTACAGCAAGGGCCTGGGCTTGGCTACTCTCGCTTTTCTTTAATGTCTTACAAAATAGGGATAATGCTTTCCTGTGATATTCTTCAAGACTCCTATGCAGTGGATTTCTATTCAGAAAGTTCATCGCAAAGCAGAAATTGGTGAGTTGGGTACTGTGGTGGAGACAACTGTACATTTCAGGTAGAATTCATATCTTCAATTTCCATCCAAATCACAATGAAAAACTGCTGCCCTTGTTTCATCAGGTGCTTGTGAGCTGCTGCTCTGTGCAAGCTGCTGCCCAGGTCAGCTGCAGCTCTGGGCCTGTTTGCCTCCTTTAGTCTCTATGCATTGCTTCATATTAATAAATTCTCATTTTCTTGTGTATTAATATATTCAGAGTGACAATTGACATAGCTGCCAGCTGCTTCATATTGAGGCAGAACCACAAGCAGCAGCATTTTAGGGCCATATTAACAGCTTATTATAATAAAGATGCTATCTTGGAGCCCTCATTAATGTCAGTATTGCAGCTGTACATACTGCAAGTAGATGCATCATCATGATATAAAGTGTGTGTACAGCAGATGGAAACAAGATAAGGTGAAATCAAAGCTGTAATCTTAAATATGTAGTCTGCTGCACAGTGAAGCCAACAGAATTCCTGAAATATCTGTGGCCAAAAGAGCTGAATAGAAGCATTTTAAGAAAAGCTTATTAAGAACACGCAAACTATGGGTCACATATCTGACCATTACTAGACTGAAACAGAGAAGTGCTAAATAAATATGTAGAAAAAAGCAGGAACTGTCTGCAGCTACATCTGTTCTGCATGTGGAAACCAGGAGGAAGATGCCACTTTCTTACTAGGATGCTGGCATGGGACTAGAAATAAGGATGGTACATGGCGCCTACCAAAAATAGACATTTTTGCAACACAAGTGTGGTACATTCCAGAGTGTGTGCAACACACTGACTTATGGTCAACGTGTAAAGAGCTGGTTGAGAAATACCACATTAAACTTACTCTAGCATTAGAAAACTGTGGAGAGAGACATAGAGACAAGCAGCACACTGAGCTATTGCTCCATCAGTGCCCTGACACTTACGGAGTCAGCTTTCCCAAGGTCTCCTCCAAGGTGGGTCCCTGTGAGGCAGTAGGCTTGGCTGATTAATGGACATTATGTTGAGTCTCCTTCTTCCACTCTTTTTGTTGGAATTTGTTTGAAAAACTCACTACTAAGTAACAACTCTGGAATCTCACCAGGAAATTTAGTTCAAAGTGACTCATCATTTCAATTATTGCTGGTGAGGAATGAGTGGTGTCCAGGTCTGACTAAATAAAAATTTTTTAGGAAACCAGTTACGTCACCAAACTGTACAGAGGTTAGTTCAAGAGCAATCCCAAAAAAGTAAAGCAACAATTTGTTTGGTATTTTAATAACAGATAATTAGTGACAAGGACATAATTAATACCAGTGTATGTATTAGTCTATTTTCAACATAGGTAAAGAGTTAGAAAACCTGTCTGGGAGATATTTTTGGGTTTTAAAGGAGACGGTAGAAGGACTATGGGTAGGCTCACAAAGACAGTTTGTTAACCAAGTTACTAACTAATTTTTTGACCGTTAGTGAAATCTTCAGTGAAAATTTCTGTTAAGAGGAATCATGTATATTTCTTCTATAGCTCAAAATCATCTCTGTAATGGTTCAATTTTTAAGGGAGAAATACCAATTAGCAGGATACCTTTAGCAAGATGCATGGAAAAAATGTAGAAGTATCCTCTCATGGTCTGAACTGCAGAGTTGTTTGGGTTTTTTTAAATATTGATTTAAAGATTTTTACCAGCAACCTGGGTCATGATACACAATTCTCACTGATAAGGTTTCAGCAGACATCACCAAGATTGGTTACTATTACAGAGTGAGCTGAATCTCCTGGTCAAACGATTGTGATTCAGTGTGGCTGCATTTAATACAGCCAAATGCAAGGTGATACATCTGGGAACCTGGAGGGCAGATTACAGCTGTAAGATGGAAGATTCTGTCTTGGAAAAACGTGACCCTGAGCGAGACTGAAAAAGTCAGTGGAGATAACAGCTTCAACATGAGCTCTCAATGCAAAGCTGCAGCTCAAAGGGCAGGTGTGTCCTCTCAGGGTGTGAGAAGGCAGGTATCAGGTTAGAGCTGGGGAAGTGATCCTGCCTCAGTGGGGAGCTGCTCTGAGATCACAACAGCAAAACCGTCTCTAGTTTGGAGGTGCACTTGTGTATCTGGAAACAGGGGAGAGAGTTTAGATGGGAATCACAGGAATGATACAGGAGCTGGAGAACCAGGCCTGTGGGGGAAGATCTGTGGAGCTCAGTACACTCAGGTGCTTGAGGAGGAGCTTGGGAGGAGACCTGGTCATTACAAATGTTCAGTGAAGAGATTCTCAGAGGGAGCAGGCAATTTCTGCTCCCAGAATTCATTTTAACAGTAAGTGTTGCCACAAAAGCATAGCAGAGCCTTCTGGGTTGGCAGGGAAGACAGTGCTACCAGCACCTCCTGGGAAGGCATTCCATATGATAAAATTTCACACTGGCATTTGCTGTCAGTTTTATCTGGGCTCCACATAACAGCAGAATTATTTTACTTTGCTACAGAGAAAGATTGTCAAAAGAGAGTACCACACTGCCATACCCAAACTTTTATCATCTAGTCTTCAATTGACTGCTAAGGAGGCCAGGTCTGCAGAATAGAATGCTTTCAGCTGTAGAAGAATTAGTATTTTATCTTTTTAGTATTTTTATTAGCATTATAGTTCAGTGATCTGGTCTTAGTTACATGTGTATATATAATTATATGTAAATACAGTGACATATCCGCTAAAGGGAAATTATTGCATTGGTGCAAATCTCTTTGTTATCGTCCCAGACCTGCACGTATGAGTGGTGTGGGGGGATATTCCATTGATTTCCAACAGGAAAACAGGCTGTGAAGACCATGCTGCTATCAGTTTGCTTCCCCTCTCAACTATGTCAGTCAACAGAAATCCTAGGCTTTAAATTCAGAAATTACCCTGCTTTATAAGAAGATGCTGAGCTAACTTAGTTTCCAAACTGTCTCTGTGAGGATCTACTTCATTTCTAAAGAAGTCAGAGTGGTTCAAGGGACATTTGGAGTAGTTCACATGACTTCCTCAAAGAAAGCCACAGAAGCATGTGCTGCACATAGCAGTCCCTGTTTGAGTTTCTGCTAGGTGATGCTCCCAGTTCTGCTGAATGATGTGCAGCTAATCCCCAAATACCTGCAGTGGTGCGGATAGCCCCACCCACTGACTGTCTGAAAAAAAGATATCCCGTGTCAGGTGTTACTCCTGTAGTAATATCTGGCAGCAAACATCACCCAGACATTGTTTCCTGACAAGCTATACATGATGTGTCATGTTGCAATGTGAGGGAAGAGACATTTTCCATGTTTACCACCCACTGTAAAACTTGCATAAAGAAATGCTGTCTCCTGAGTTTGCTCAGCAGATAGAAGCTCTTCAGACCTTTCAGTCCTTAGGCTGCCCAAACATTTTAGGAAAGCTGACTGCTCCCTTAGGAAAACAGGTTGGAGGCTTTTAAAATAACCTCCCACAAAAAAATGTTTTTCCTCAGGTTCTAGGAGTTGAAGGGATTCCTTCCTTCCCCCTTGTAAGGATTGTTTTTGTAGCCTGCATGAGAGGCAGCAGTGATGGTCTGGAGTTAATTCCCTAAGGGCAAATGCCCCCAGCTCCCTGGAATACCCAGGCTTTGCTAGTGCAGACATGAGGTCCAAGCCCACTGTCCCTGTCACAACTGCCTGCCAGAATTCAGCAGATCACTCTCTACACTTCCATTTGTGACACTGGGGTATTTTGGGAACCTGAAAATTACCTCAACTGGAGGTGCTGAGCTGCATTCACCCAGTGACTGTTGCCATGTTGGTGCTTCACGAAATTGCTGCAATTTTGCAGACTGGCTCGCTCAGCAAGAGTTACCCAGCTTTTTGTGAAAACCCTGCAAGGATGTGACAGAATATGTTCATAAATTGCTGTTGACTTCAGATTAAGGAAAATGAATGCTTGGGTTTGGAAACCGAATTGCTTTTCTCTGTTTTAACTCAGTGGCAAAGGCAGAAAGAAGACAGCTGAAATGCCAAAGTTTTGGTGGGCATAGCCTATATTTTGTTTAGCCAAAATCAAGAACAGAGCTGAAATGAAAGGCACAGTAATGTTTTATTGGGCTGAGGAGAGTTGCTGAATATCTCAAGCACATTGTTGAATAGTCATGTTCTGATGGCATCAACAGAAGGCTCATGGGATCCCTGCAGTTACACCTATCTGCTTTCCTGGGAAGAAAACTTGGGGTGCTCAGGGAGGCTTGGGGGAAGTCAAGGCCCAACAAGAGATTACATATTGGAAAAAGTGACTATTATGAGGAAATATCTTCAATTTTTTTATCGCCTCTGTCTGTTGCCAAGGAACCTCAGACCAAGCTACACAGGAACCTTCCCTGGATCTATTTCTTGTAATAATCCTAATTGCAGCTCAGTTGGTGTGTGCAAAAATCCTTCTCCCCATTTAGCAAAATGAAAGGTTCCATCAGAGAGAGCACATCTGCATGTGCTAAAAATGGAAATGCAAGAGCAATGCAAAATCTATTAAACAAATATTTTATTTTTTGGGGGGAGGGGCTGGAATCTGTAAGTGCCAGGGCTGAACCACATAAAAATGAAGCAAGATGAAAGCCTGCATCAGAAGTTTTCCTTGCCAAAGAGGTGTGTACAGCAGTTGAAAGTACATATTATGCTGCATTGTTGTACAGTAGAGCTGACATTATAAAAAGTCTCCTTTAACTATTTCGTCTGAAAGAAGACACACATGGTTCAGGCTTACACTAATATGGAAAAGTAAAAATACCCATAGAAGTGCAATGAGAGGCTCTGAGGAAAAAAATGAAAGAAAAATGAAAGTCCTATTTCACTCAATCCCATTCCCATCAGTCATCCTTGCAGCTGTCAGTCAGTCCCTCCAGCTGTATCTGACTGACATGTGCAATGGGCAGGGCTTTCAGAGCTGTAATTCTGAAAGTCCCCCAAACCATCCAGCCTTCCAAACACTAAGTAAATTCTGCAAGAGAAAAGGCTGGCTACAAGTGAGGTGACTTGAGCTGCACCTTGACACCAAGAGCCATCCCTCTCCAAGCTTGCAGGCTGCTATTTCATTTTCATATGTTGCCAGATTCAGGGAAAATCCTCTTTCTGCTGCATTACTTACGGTTTTGTTAGTGGTGCTGCTATCCTCAGTGTAAATAAGATTGATTTCTGCAGTTCTGAGCTGATCTGCACTGGAAAAATCACTTATCTTTAAAAGACACAAAGTCCTGTTTCTGCAGAGAAAAGAAACCCCTAGAGAAAAGGAGACTGGAAAGTTCAGAATTCCAGTACCTTGATTCCCAGTGAGTTTAAATACTTAGAAAGCAGAAACAAACACTGTCATGCCTTAATTGCACATATAGCAATGCTCATGATAACATTCTTAGTGTTTTTCCAATTAGTTCTTTTCAAAAGAAAACTGCTGGAACCTACTGAAGGCTTTAGGACCACCTCTGCCTTTCCCAATTCTTACCTGCCTGGCCATACCAAGCACCATGTCCCATATCAGCAAGAGTCAGATTTGTGGCTGGTGTAAATCATGTTCTGTAAGAGCTCAAGACACCATTTAGCCTGAAATGTTTAAAGAGTTGAACTGCTACATGCAGGTAACTCAGTATATCAGAGGCACATCATGTAGGTTGATCTGTCTGTCACATATTTTGGATACCTTCATTTACTCCACAGTTCACTGAAAAAGTGTGGTTGCCTTAGAAACCACAAAAGTGCAGAATAATTCTAGGATAAACCCAACTGATAGAATCACTCAGCAGTGGTTCAGAAGTACACAGCCTTTCCCTACATTCAAAAAGATATATTGCATTAAAAGCAGGAGAGAAGGATTATTTCCTCATTAAAAAATAGGGGTAGAGAGAAGTGGCTGATAACCCAACAGAGGATGACAGATCCCGGGATCATGTTACGTGCTCAGGCAGCCTTAGCCTGGGAAATGCCCCTGGTCATCGGGGTAATCCTGTGGGAAAGGGGGAGGCTGCAGAGGATGGGGAGAGCTCCGAGTCAGAGCAGGAGTCATCTCCTGGGCCACAATTGCCCTGCAGCTCTGGGAGGATGAAGAAAAGGAATAAGCAGGTCTGCATTTCCAGATGTTCCCTATAGAACAGGCTCCCTCTGCCTGCTTCTCCTGGAGGGATTTCCCCATCCATGTGAAGCACTTCAGTTAGGAAGCTAAATCTGCTCCCCTTCCCTGCTCCCCCTTTTCTCAGTGCTGAAATGCTGAAACTTGTCTGCACCAAGGTGATGATTTCCTATCTGAAGGACATAAAGTTAGCTCCTGAATGGAATGTGAGCTCTTCCAGCTAGTAAAAGTTTTATAACCAAGGACAAAAAACCCCTATAAAAATAAAATCAAATCATGCACCTCAGCTGGTGTAAATCAGCACTGCCTAACTCCAGTGGAGCTTGCCTTAGGCAGGGATGGAAATTTTGAGGTATTTCCAGTGCATGGACGGCGGGTTTATTGGAAGTCATTAAAATTCAAGCCTTAAAAAAAAAAGCAAAAAAAGAAAAAAATGAGTAAACGTTTTGGACTACTTCCAGGATCATCCTCCATCAAGATCCCCTCAGTCAGTCACTGGAAATGCTTAGACAGGGACACTGACTTTTGGTTTATTTGAGTACATTAACAAAATAATTTACACCCACCATAGCTAATCCCTGGTTTAGTCTGAATAAATGTAAAGCCTCATTACTGATCTCCTTTCTATGTTACTTCTTCCCATTTGTCTTACATGCTTGCCTTCAGCTGGCAGAACACACTGGTGGCAGGTATGACTGGTATATCATACTTGAGGCAAGATATTAAAAAGAATTTGCCTTGGAAGGGGGTGAGAGTCCCCAGTTTTTCCCCACTAAATGTCTTGGGAACTGCATGGTTTTGCTCTGGTGCTTCACATGCAGCCACAGTGCCTGAACAGCCATCAGAGGCACTGCTGTGTGCTGGATCACACCCACGGCCTCTCCAGTAGTTTCATCAGGGAGTAAAATCCACCAATTAACCGACACTCTTGCACAACTTGGAAAAAAAAATTGGTTTTGATCTTCCTTGGTTCTTGAATCACAGCAGATTGCTGATCCTGATGTTGAGAGGCAGCAGGGGCAGGGGAGGATTGGGAACAGGGCACTGTAGGCACTAGATGTGCCTTTATTTATTTATTTAGCTGATTTATTTATCTGACAGTTGCTGCACTTCGGGTCCTGCTTTAACCAGCCAGAGAAGAAATCCAACACCATCTATGATAGCAAAGTGACAGTTCATCCATCAATGGCTTGGAGCCTGCACATCCCTGCCTATCCTCAGCAATTTGCTAACCAAGGTAGGTTTTTTGAGTGCAGCAGTCCCAACATTCAGTTTTACTGGACACTAGAACAGAGATCCCTATGATCCCTTAAGAGCTAAGCAGCAAAAGAACCTCTGTAGATGCCCAGCTCTAGTTGACTCCTAATGACAGTAACTTGCTTGGCTGTTAAGGACATTAAGCCTTGAATAAGTACAGAAAAGTTAAACCAATACATATAGGCAAAGGAGCCACTTGTAAAAAAGGTTGAGAGAATTCCAACAGTCCTTTATTTAATATAAACAAAGAAGCTGATCCTTCACTTTGATCTCCCCCATTCTTCCCTCCCCCAGAAAATAGAGAAGCAGAATACAAAGACCCAAGAATGCCAAGCAGGGCAGAGAGAAAAGAAAAAGCCAGATCACCGAGGTAAATGATTGACTATAAGTTATTCACTTCACAGGATGATGACACCAAGTTTTGTGTGTGGATCCTCCCCATCTGAGACAGCCTCTTCACCAAAGATCCCAAAGCCTCCTGCACTCATTTCACTTCCCTTTCCTGCTGCCACTGTAGCTTTACACTCAGAAAAACAGTTCTCATGAAGTATGACCAGAAACAGCGGGGCTGAAATAACAATCATTAGGAAAGGGCTGGAGAGCAAAAAATACTCCCCAGAAGGGAGATGGCTTGGCAGGATAAAAGATGTCATGGATCCACTTATATATGAAGTCCTTCTGCCAATCAGATAATGTCTAGAGGGGCAGCTTGTCCCTCTGTGGGAATCTAATTTCAGACACAAGATCACTGGATTTCCTTTTTCCTCAGAGCAGGCTGTATCTGCAGATCAAAGCCCCGCCGGGAGCTGGTATATAGTATATTCTCACTTGGGTGGAATTGTAGCTCCTGTGAATGCAAACATGGCAAGAGGAGAATATATCCTTTATGTGACATTTCCCATGTTTTTCTGACCACTCGTATTGCTGGCCAGAAGAAACAGATTTAAAGGGCAGATTTAGTCAAATTCTGCTCTTTGTGCTTTTTCTCTGCCATTGTGGGGCTTTATTAAGGGTGATGAGGGATCTACCCCACCCACCCCAGTCATCCTCCAGAGCAGGTAATATATAACTCCATTCATTGTGATGCTAACGAGTTCTATTTAGCTGTATTTAACTGGATATCATGACTCCACAAGATGACCTTTCACTCCTGGGAAGTAGTTTTAAATTTGATCCACAGCAAAGGAAAATCCCTCCAATTCATTGGCTGTGAAAGGTCACAAGTGAAATGTGTTTTGATGGTATCTGCTTGTGGTTCAGTTCTCAGTATACCTGAGCATCAAGCTGGTCTGAATCAGCTTTTGTGCAGGCAGTCTGAGTACCAGGCACCCTGAGAAAGGACTGGAAAAAGCAGCCAAGCCTCTGGCAGTGCCAGTTGGTGTAGGCAGTGCCTGGAGAGGAGATGCCCCATTGAACCCAAGGCATGTGCTGCCCAGGATGAAACACAGAGGGCCTACTCAGCTGTTTTTTAATGAAAACATTAGAAAATGCAAGCAATATTCAATGTTAGATACAAGCATGCAAAGATCTCACGTAAGCATCAGACAGTGATGTGACAAAATACACTTGTAAATGTGACTTCCTGGACAAAAAAGGATAGAGAGAAAAGGAAAGGACTAAAATTGTTTTAACACTGTGGTGTTAAAACTTCACTGGCACCTTTTCTCCCCTTGGCTAGCAAGTCCAAGCAAACCATTCAGCTTGGAATTTCAAAATAAAAGACTGTCAAAAAATTCGTTTTGTCTTTCCTCCCTCCTTTGTGGCCATTCCCTGTGTAGGAGCTTGTTTAGCTCTTCTCATCAAAAAACACTTGGCACTGTGGTATGGTGTACTATATACAAGGTGGGAAGAAGTGTTGTTTTACTAATTTCTCATTACTTATTGTTGGCATTATAGAAATAACTGGAGCTATCAGTCAAAAAACCCCGATCAAACAAGCAAGCCACCCCACCAAAGCAGTAAGCAGATTATCCTAAAAGTTTTCAGTTAAATGGGGAAGGGCTAAGAACTGTCAGTCCGCTTTTACACCAAGAATAAGGGAGACACAGGTGGCTGAAGAGAAAACCTCTCTCACACCAGCCTGTGCCAAAGCTCAGATCCCAGCTTGGACACTCCCTGCCTGAGTCACCCTTTCAAATCATACAGGTGTATCAGATGTAACAGAAACCAAACTTAAAAAATGATAAAAAGCACAAAAAAATCATAAAAAGCACAAAAACCAACATTACAATGGGAAAACTTAGCCACAAAGTTGTGGCAGAAAAGCAACTGTTTTTGTGGTGGCTCTGGTCAGATTTGTATAGCAGTGAGCTACTGCTTAGGTATTAAATGAGGTCTCTTGGTATTTAAAACTCCAAGGAATGTCCTGAAAGTCAGTCTGAAAAGCAGCCTGAAAAGACCTTTCCCTTCCCTAAAATCTTAGAACATTTGAAAAACCCTGCTCAGTCCAGGTTTGAGCTCACATTAGCCAACATGAGGAAAAAGAACAGCCTTTACACCTGCCTAGGCATGTCCAGTCTATAAAAGAAACCAAACCAGGCTCAAAAAGTGAATATTGTCAGTAACGGACTCCCCTGCTGATTTCTGACTGTGACATTATAGAAAAACATCCAAGTGAATGCCAAGCCTGCCAGAGACAGTGAGCAGCCTCAGGGTTCAGAATCAAAGGTGTTGCTGCCATCAGGATGGTGATGCCAAGTCTCAGAAAGATGGTGAGCCACCAACCTCTGCTGCCACCAGCACAGAGATGTCTCTTTCCTAAGGGAGTAGTGACAACTGCATGGAACAGAAGGGTAAAAAGTATATGAAGTGCAGGAGCCTAGAGGCAAAAACAACTGTGTGACTAAAAAATCCATTAGTTTGTCTCCCCTACTGCCAAATCCATTCATTCACAGCATGCTTGAGGCTTCCCCACAATACACTGAGTTCCCAGTGAGGCCTCTGGGCTCATCCAAGGAAAGAGGACAGCCAGGAGTTACCACAGAAGATAATCCTGCAGCATACACCAGAGAGCCCTGGATCCACCACGAATTAGAGCTATGCCCAGAGCACAGTGCAGAATGAGTTCTTACTCTACTATTAACTCAGGCTAGAAGGTGACTGGCACCCAGCACAGGAGAACTGGGATGGGCAAAAATAAGGATGCAATGTGTGTTCTCAGTCATTAAATTCAAGGTGACTCTGACTTGTGGCTTTGGTACAACACTGGGACAAAGAAGTACAGACTATATTCCTACCTTGAAAGCAGAGCCCATATTCCTACCTTGACACCTCCACTGTGGAAGAAGCAGGAGCAGTGCACAGCAGAACAACTCCAGCTGAGAGCTCTCAAGAATCTCAAGTTCAGCCAAGTTTCAGGTTTTAGTGCTGTAAAAAAAACCCACAAAAAACCCAACCTCCAAAAAAAACCACCAACCAACAAAACCTTCTACGCAAAACAAAGGCACGAGGCCTAGTCCAAGTGTGACCCTTTGTGTTGCAGTCAGAATAAGAAATAACTAGACCAGGGCCACTCAGCCCTTGAAGTTTCTGACCTAAAATGCAGGAGAAATACACAGAGTGGTGAGTTAATAAAACACACCTGCAATAACCTCTTTTGGAAACATGCCTCAGCTGAGGTACCTGGCTTCACTCCCAGCACTTAGAAACAATCCCTAAGTGTCAGTGACTGCTGTTTAACAGACAGCACCATTTCCAGGGGGTCCTAAGAAAACCTGAACTGACAGATTTCTTTTTTGAAACACTGTAATAACTTATAAAGCTGTCAAAGTGGGGTTTTATTATTATTATTTAAAACATGCTCCTATGTAAGTCCTCGTATGGCAAATTTTCGCCAGCAGGTAATTTTTAAAGTCAAGACCCAAGATAAACTCAAGAAAGTTGAAAATATATAGAAGTTCTGACACAGCTTTAATTAGAGGTTTGTAACCAGGTAAATTTAGTAAATTACTAAAATGTTGTTGGTTTGAGGCTCTTCACTATTAAAACATCACAAACACCTCTGGTATATTGTTCATAAAATACTTTTATGCAGCTGAACAGATACATCTTTCTAATACAGAGTTCAAAAGCACAATCACCCCAATGAGTCCCTATCTGCCTCTTGTGCCTCTATTCCCCTTTGCTCTTAAAGAGTAGTGTACATTAATTAAGTTTGGAGTTCTTACTTATGAGAGGAAAGTTAAAGCACAAAATAGAGTTGTGACGTAAAAACCTACTTTTTGACCAGTTTAGACATAAATGTCAATTCCAGAAGGGCCTGTGGATCCAACTAAACTTCAAGCTGCCTTTGCCTTGGGACCTTACTTTGACCTTTACCCTGTGAATAAATACAATTATGTACTCTGCAATTACAGGCTGTTGCTGAGGTTCCTTTTTGGAACATTCCTGTCATTGATGCTTTTGGACAGCTTTTTAATTCCTTACTGCTCCATCCCAGTTGTTTTTACAGACCTGCACAAACCATTCTGATTGATCTCACCTTTCCCTTGGAATAGATTTTCATGTAATTCTTTCATAGTGAGTTCCAAATCTTGTCTTACTTCTGATGTATGACTACTATGTGATCATAAAAGAAGGCCTAGTCTGGCTTGGGTTATAGCTTAAGAAATAGTCAGATGGAAATAAAAACAAACAAACAAACAAACAAAGTGCTTTCTTTGTTGTTTATCTTTATGGAAGCTTTCATAATCCCTAAAGATGTCCTTTGTTTTCACTTCTGTCAAGTACTTTAATTTCCCCATTTAATTTAAAACCCCAAAGCCTAAATAGAATAACTGAGGGAGAGGTGCTGAATTCTTAGGACATATCTAACATGTAATACAGAGCTGTCTGAGTCAGCATTAGATAATCTAGTCTAGATGTCAGAAATTATGTACACACCAGGGCCACTGGCACCAGAGCTACATCTAGGATCACTGACACATCTCAGAATTTTCTTCTCTGTGCTTCACAGCCATCCTGAGCTACAGCCTCATCCCTGCAAGGTGCTGAGCAACTTCAAGAGGAACTGAGGGGGCTCAGCACCCTGCTGAGTTGAGCAAAGGCTGAGTGATGTCGTGGGTGGATGCTTCCTGAGGTGCAGTTAAATTCACTGGAGGTTGGGTTTTCTGCCAAATAAATGCCAGCTGAGGAAGTTATGCCTGCCCAGAGGCTTTCTTCAGTGTACATGTTCTACTTTAAAAAAGAAAAAATTCTACTGTAAGTTTTGTGTTCATAAACTGATGTCTCCTTTTTCTTTCTCTTTTGCCCTCTCTGACTTCTGCCCTCGCTCCTCAGCTGCCAAGAAAGTGCCCCTTTGTGTGTGGAAATGCCCAACAGTTCACAGAAGTTAACTAGAAAAGACACATTCAGCCACTTTCTGTCAAAATGCCTTGACACTCTCTTTCTGTCCAAAAGACCCTTTTGCTTTGGAAAGGCCCCCATTGAACACCTCCCCCCTTTCACCTCCCTCTTGAACTTACCCTGCAACAACAATGCAAAATAAATAAGTAAAAGAGGCACCCTTCTCCCTTGCCCCCAGCCCTTGCTGCAGTATTTTGTTGTTGCCATCTTCACTATTAATTTTGTGCAGGACACTGGCAAAGTCCAGACTGGTGCAAAAACTGCTGCTGTTTGGCGTCATACTCACAGGAATTCTGTTCCTCTTTCATGGCATTTTGCTTTTGCCTCGGTGTTATTTTTATTTAGTTTCTTTGGCTGTGGAAAGAGATCCCCTCGGGCACAAACCCCTCTGGGTCTGTGTTGGAGGGAGGGACCATGTCACACTCTGCCCCAGAGCTCCGGGGGCACGGCCGGAACACAAACCAAGGCTGCTCCTTTGGTTTGAAAACAAGCAAGTAGCGGATGGGTTATCTCAAAATCAAACCACAGCTCTGGAAGACCTCATCATTTTGATCAAGGTTTCAAAGTCCTTTGGATGCCCATCTCTGCTCAAAGATACTCAGTGTCTGTGGGACTCCTATTAAGCTGTGATATGTTAAGACAAGTGCTAATGGCACTGTTTAACAAAACCTTTGCTTTTTTTGCTGTATAAAACTTTCTGAGACAGGCCCAGGAACAGGTCCTGCAACGGTTAAAACAAATATGTTAACTCAGATCTCGTGCTAATGGGCAAACGTATTTCTGGATCCACTTTGGCCAGAAATTGAGGGGCTCTGCCCAATGTATATCATCTAGCTAGAAATTACTGGAGGTTTTACACAACGATAGGCTCTTTGGAATTTGCAGCTATGTATTTTTAATACTGTCAATAAACTACTTCCTTGAGACACAGAAGGGCAATAATGGGAGCTGTTAACAAAGTGTGAAAAGAAACGGGCAAGCAAAGGTTAATCACATGGCTGTCCACTAATGACCTCTCCAGCCCCGAGTTTAAACCCTCCGCTACTTGTAAAGACCAATCACGTGAATAATTTCCTGTCTGAGGTAGTCTTTATGGTTAAGAATAAAAGCTGAGCTTATTGTGAAAAGAAAGTGCTCAGCAGGGGAGAAGGTTATTATTTTTAAGCTGATCTAAACACCTGGGTTTCTCAGTAGACCCTATTAAACTTCCTCCATTATGTCTAAAGATTTCAATCATTCCTACCACAGTAGTAAATTAGTGTATTACTGCTTAAAGCAGATAAGCCCTAGTGATGGGGACATCCTAAGCTGATGCTGCTCACCCACCCTGAAGAGAGGCCTATGCAGCCGGCTCCTGCACCATAAATAAGGCAACAAGGCCTGATGCCATCCCAGAATATCATCTTTCAGTGTGTTGAGGTGTGAGAGGAGCATTGACTCCTGCTGCTAACAGGGCCACAGCACAGACCAGGCATGGGGCATGGGAAGGTGCCTGTAAGCAGTTGCTCTTGGAGCAGGTTGTGCCTGAAGATGTATGGCATGGGAAAGCTCTGCAAAGCCTTGATGCCATCTCTTCTAGATACCTCCAGTGACAGCCGGAGGGACAGCAGAGAATACAGAAATGTGAGATATTCCTGCTTGCAGACTTAGCTTTTGTAGCAAAAAGAGTTCTGTGAGTGAGAAAAAAAAATGCTGTCCTGGCCAGTGGCCCTCTGCCCTCATTCCCTCTTCTCCTCTCACCCCCACATTATTCATGAGACTTACTTCTTTTTCTGCTTGGAGTTATGATTCTGGAAAATGCCTGGAGATCAGATTGTGCACAGAGGGAGTACACAGCCTCCACTCCTCCCATCACAGCTTGCTGCTGCTGGGATCCCCACAGCTCTCCAGCACACCCCCTCCCAAAGCAGCACAGAGCAGGGCTCCTTAGTGAGGGCAGCAGAGCCCAAGCCCTGGCCAAGCAGGCCTCCTGAGGCTTCACACAACGTGTCTGCTGTCCTGACTGTGGTTTGTTTATGGGCTCGTATATAAAGAGTGCCAGATTCTCAGCCAAGTCCAATTTATCTCTGGGTAAACTCCACCTATGCCATTTATTTCAGTCCTGATTTACACACATCAAACAAAATACCTGCAAATCTTTTCCCTTCTCAACTTGCCCAAAACGTCTCATCTGGCACTTTCAAACCAAGACAGTCTGCAAGAGCTGTAAAATGAGTGTGAAATTTTAACTCAGGTCAACATAAAGTGTCCACCTTACAGTCTCTGGAGGGAATGATATTATACCTTATTAGCCTGCTGAAAATGCTGCCCAGAAACTGTTTGATATTGCACAGGTAGTGGCACTGCTTTTTCTACTTAATAAATGGAGTCCTTGAGTTTTCCAAGGGTGCACGAGAGAGAAACTCTTCTGTTCTGTAAACAACTGTGTGTCCAGTTTCCATGCACGGATACCCAATTTGTGCATGCAACTGTAGTTATTGTGCATTCAAATGGGGCACACCACTAGTCACGGGCCTGGGCTTCTTGCCAGTTTAAAAGTCAGCCCTTCTGTATGTAGAAAGAGAAAGCAGTATCCAATAGAAACAGTGCTCTGCATGCACTCACAGCTCTTATTCAAGGCTCTCAGAACAATGTCTAACTGTTAATCTTCCCAACACTGCCGTGAGGCAGGGAATATTTTATCTACATTTTACAGTCAGAGGAAACTGAGGTTAAGTGACTTGCCCAAGGTCAAAAGACAGATTTAATGACAGGCTCAGGATCTAGCCATGAGAATATGCTGCCCTGACACTGCCTGCTACACCTTGGAGTGGGTGAGGAGTAAACGCGTCCTTCCTGCAGCATCCGAGCACTGTCGTTTGCTAAAGGTCTAATCCAAGGAAGCGCAAACAAAAATCTGCAGTAGTGCCAAGATTAGGGAAATATCTCCTCTGTGGTTGGGCTCTTTTTGTGTTGCAAATGCAGAGGCTGAAATTTCCAGAGATGTGGATGCCCAATTTCCGCTAACATTAATAAGCTGATGTGTCCAAATCCTGTAGGCAGCTTTGAAAGCCTGTTTGTGCTTTCCCTCTTCCTACTATTCAAGCATAGAGTAAGGTCAGGGCTTTCCCATACCCTCTCCCTTCTCTGCCGGTGGAAAAATTCTGGCCATACCTTCACTTACTCTGCAGTGAATGGATAATGTCACTGGGGATTGATTGATCTAATACCCACAAAAGGCCAGAGGAGAGATTCCCTTGGTTGCCACAGATACTGGATCAGGACCTTATCTTTTTATGGCACTCATATCACTCTCACTATTTTAATATCTGAACATCTCGTGGTTTATAATATATTCCACTTCCTAACTCACCCATGAGATAGAGGTAGCATTAATCACTTAATCCCATTTTACAGATGATGAACTGAGGCACATCAGACTCCATACTCATTTCAGTCTGAACTACTCTGAGACACTCTTGGCATAGGCAAGAGGACGAGATAAGCACCTGCAGCCAGAGATTTAGACCCTGTCTTAGGCGGGGATACTACAGCAAGAATGAACAGCCCTTTGGAAAGTGCCTTTTTTTACGTTGACTGCAAAGGGAGCCCGGATGACGAGGTAGTTAAAATCCTTCCCTTCGAGACAGATATTGCTGGGTCAGGAGAATCCCTTCCTAAATGACTTGCCCAATGCCATGGAGAAAGCTTGTGGCAAAGGAAGAAATTAAGTCCCAGACACATTCACAAAGCTATTTTCCTTGGACTGAGCTTTGATTTCAGGTAAAGGATTTTTTTTTGTTAAGGCAGGAAAAAATACTAATAAGTTTAAAACTATCAGCTTTGCTTGGATTAGTCACTGGGAATCTCAGCAGCCGGGCTCTTGAGCTCTGGCCTCTTTGACTTTCGTATGTTTAGATGTTCAGGCCCTAATGAGTTGATCTCGTTGATCTTTAGGTACCTATTCATATGCAAATCCAGGCATTCTACTTTTGCTAAATAGTCTTTGTATTAACACATGAAATAAATTTTTTAAAAAAGAAAGTCAGGCAGTGGTAAATCCTCATACTTAGGTTTGTTTGCATTTGGATAAATGATCATGATCTCTCTTTATATGATCTTGCTGTACCCCTGTTAGGAAAAAGCGGGGGAGGGTTGGGTGGGTATTGAGAAATCCAACTTTTAATCTCTTCCACATCACTGTAATGTTTTATCAAAGAAAAAAAAAAAGTCCAAGAACTGAGAGATAATGATGCAAAAACACGTGTATTCCCCAGTTTCCTCTTTGACCAAATTTTTAAGATTACCACAGAAGTGTCCTCATTCTAGTGTCCTAAGTGGTTTGTCTACTAAAAAGACCAAATGTGTCTTCTAAGGCTCCAAAAACCATGGCCTGCCACAGGGAGGATGCCTTTTCACAGCAGATTTTGCAGGTTCACAGTGCACGTGCATGTGGGAGACCTGTGCATCACTGCGCCATGCCAGTGCACACTCGAGAGATTTTGAGCATGAATCCTGACCCCAATAGTGAATGAAAAGCACTCAATGACTTCAAAGGGTCTGGGATTTCACCCATCATTTTTCAGACTCTGAAGCTTGCAATCATTAGTGGTTTGTTCTAAAAGTAGTGGCTGCAGAGCAGTGAAGTCATATGGGAATTTCATCCAACTCTGTGACAAACTTCTACTATCTCTGTTTAAACCTTGTGTATTGTGCAGTTATGTATATCATGCCTACAGTACAGTTATATATTTTATATGTGTATTTTTAACTAGATTAGTCACAAAGAGCAATCTGAAACACAGAAACACAAGAAAACTCTTGCAGGGCCTTGAAACCTACTCTGGGCACTACCTATACACTTATATGTATTTATGGATGTGTGCATGCACTTAAAACTTCCAAAAAGATCTCAGCCTTCGTTTGAACAAGTTGCTTGGAGTTGTAGCTGAGTTTCCTTGGCTAAAGAAAAGCTGTTTAGGAGCAAATGCAGGTTGCAACAAAATGTTAGGAACAAACTGTCCAGGATCTTCTTTCACAACAATCCCACGCACTTACAAATCTCCCTTTAAGAATAAAGTGGTAGTGCAAACACCTAATTAAAAAAACGGCTTGTATTCAGAGTTACTAATTAAAAATCCTCATGTTCCCCCGACTTTTTCCCCCCTCTGTGGAAATCTGCAAGTTATTTAATTGAAGTCCCATTTTGTCGGTGCAGATGCACGAAGTGTCTGAATCATCAAACAGATTTAGGGTGTTTTGATTGTTGTGTGTGCCTCATTGCTATTCCCAGAATGTCGAGCTGAGCTTATGCTGATCGGCAGGACTTAGAAGCATGAAACAGTAAAAGAGTCCTTTCTTCTCATCCCAGCCCCATCCCCCTTGCCCCCCTGGATTTACATTGAAACTTTGCCAATCTCAGATCGCACTCTGTCTGCTGCCTCTGCATTAAAATGGAGCTGCTTGCCTGTTTCTTTGGCCCCACACTCCATCTTCAGATTCCCCTTGGCTGCCCTAAGACGCCCCTCATGTTGCTTCAGAGAAACTTCTTTAAGAAGACAATTTCATTTTCTGTCCATCTTTTTTTCTCCTTTTCTTTTCTTTCCTTTTTATTTTTTTTAAAATAAAAATCCTTCTCTGTTTTTACATTTGTGCGCTGTGTGAAAAGAAAGGAGACAGAGGAGGAGAGAGAAGCCTGTTTTCGTCTAGAGGTGAAAACAGCCTGGTGAGCAGCAGGTGCAAAGCCCCAAAGCAGCTGCTTTCTGCTCTCAAGTTGAAGCGCCTTGGTCCCCCACCCTCCACGCCAAGAGCACTTCATATAATCCTCTCATGCAATTCACACTGTAATTGCAGATATCCAGACTGCTAGGGCTCATTTTATTATTATTTTTACTGATAACAAGATCTGCAAACAGGGGACCGGTCGTAGTAATTAGTTGTGTGTCACTAGGCAGCTTCTGCAGAAGCAACTTGGATTCTTTTTCTTTCTTTTTCTTTCTTTTTCGTTCTTTTTTTGGGAGGAGAGGGGAGGGCATCACTGCTTTTCCCCCTCCTACCTCTCCTCTTTTTACCCCCTTGAAGGCCACTCCAAGTAGCACATGGGGAACTTTCCTGCTGGCTCTGTTAGGTCCCTTCATTATCTTGCCTGCCTCTTTCACTCCTTGAGTCGAAGGCTGTTGGATGGGTGCTAGCAATGAAGACTATTGTCTTGAGGACCAGCTTGTTTTCTCAAGGCTCTGCTTGTTACATTGCTAATTATGGGTCTATGGGATACTTTTCTGATATTTGACTAAGTGGCATGGATTACTGTGTAATCATTTCCCACTGGGGAGGGGGATCTTTATTATTATTATTATTATATACCTCTGGACAACTTTGCAGTTGCTTTTATTTAGGTAATTGCTCTTCCCTGTAATCTAGGAATTCTTATTTTTTTAATCATATTATGGATTTCACCAAACACTAGTTAACATGTTAATTACTGGTAAATACACACTTTTTCCCTTCTGTTCAGAGTGAATACAGATCCTATGAATGTGCTGTTTGTCATCTGTACCTCTTATGTGTTATCTCTGTCTAATAGGACACTGTTGTTTAAAGAATGAAAAGACTGAACATGGACATTTGGCTCCAAACTTTTGTTTTAGATTAGGGCTTAATGAGTTTATGCCTTTTTTTTTTTCTGTTTTATTTTTCAAGCCAAAATATAAAGGACTAAAAATCAGTTTGATGACATAATTATTTTTAATAACCTGAACATATTTTGCAGTGCTGAGACACCATACAAAAGCCTGGAAAATGGGATCCTTTATTTAGTTGCAGAAAGCTTGATCCAGCTGCCATGAAGTCAAGGCAAATTTTCCACTGAGTCAGAGAAACTCAAATCAGTGTGGAAGACCAGACAAGTTTCTTCCAGAGTGTCCTAGTAACACACCAGGGTCCAAACAGACAAGGATGGTTCAGACAGAGTGGAGTGGGGAGGAGATTCCAGCCTGATTCAATTATTAGAAATATTTTCAGTTTGCCTTAAAATGGCTTATTTTCCTGGCTTATGCCAACCGTGATTTTTTCCAAAGCTTTAAGTTACTGAGATTTTTCTTTCATGCTGCAGTCCCACATTTTGATAAATAAAACTACTGCTAAACTGACCACTGGAAAAAAAAAAAAAAAAAAAAAAAAAAAAGAGGTTGAAAGTCTCAAAAACTCCAATAACCCCACTGCAAGTATGCTGCTGGGAAAATGGTGCTGGGGTACAGTGACTTTAAGGAACTTCAAGTCAGATTGAAACACAACTGAAAACTTAAAAAGAATACCTTATTTTGGGTACTGGATAAGTGAATTCAGACGGAGATGTAAATGAGAACAGTCTAAGGCTGATTTAATCTGTGCCATTCTATCCAAGATGTCAAAGACTCTTTCTGGCAATGAGAACACACCAAAGCATTGGTGCCCTCTGGGGACAGCTTTTCTCTTGGGCCATGGTTCATATGTGAAGATGTTGAGCTTCACACCTTTTTATGGCTTTTTTTCAATCACTCCAAAACTGGTGTGGCAAAAACTTTCAACTGAGCTATGCAGGCCAGCTGAGTGTTGTCAGAATCCAATGCACCATGACAATAATCCAGCCAAAAGACACCGTGCTGGTGCAAACCCTCCTTATTTATTACGTTGTTTTATAAACAGATACTTACCTAAGAAAGCATAACAACTCTGAGCTCTGCAGCCTCTGGTATGTTTGCCTACAAAGTTGCATGGCTTAAGACCCATTTGTTTTTAAAAATGGCTTGGTAGTCTCTTCTCAAATTTCAGCCCAAAGAGCTGCTGGACTTGGAGCAAAGTAAACACAGTCCAATACTAATTCTCAGCAGTCAGTCCAAAAGTGCTTTTCCCAGGGGGGGCCAACAGGGATGTCCACAAGCTTTCAAAATAAACATAATTCAAGGTGACACTGGCACACCAGGACTTGCATTAAGGATATGTCAGAAGAAGTAAATTGCAGACTGGCAGTGGGAGAGAGCAGGTCAAGTGATATTGTAAAAAAATCCCAGTGTTGGTTCCTATAAAACTTTCAAGCAGTTCAATTGATTCAGTGTAAATGCTGTTAGTTGTAAAACTACTCTGGATTTAATCTATAGTGTCAAAAGAGTTCGCATTCTTTGCCATTAGAAATGTGAACTTCTTAGAGACACTCCTGAAGATGAGATTTATTAGGCTAAAAAGTGACAACTCCTGGCTATTTCCTGAAAAAACATCTTATTCCATCTCAACTAAAATTAAAACAGGTCAAGTAAACAACTCTGAAAGCTGGAAAACTCAATTTCTTGCCCATCCAATTATGCCCAGCTAGCCCAGCCTGTACAATTTTCCATTATGACTGTTATGAGCTGTGTGTGGTCCCCTGACTGTACCATACGAGCTGGAGCACTGGAGCACAATAAGGCATGTTAGAGGCTGTCAGCGTGTTTTAGGATCTCCTAGTTCTTGTTCACTGTAATCACACTGCTGTGTACAATATAGCATTTCAGATGACCCTTTGGACAAAATTTCTTATTTATATCTACAGACTTTGGAAAAGTTCAGTTTGAGAGATAATGAATGTTATTTTTAGTTTTTTTTCCATTAGATGCAATCAAAACTTTGGGTGGTAATATAGGAGCTTTCTCCTTGGTCCTGGATTGTGGCCTTAACTGTGCTTTCAGGCTCCCCTTTTCATCCATGTTTATTTTTTTATGGATTTTTCTTTTTATTTTTTATACTGACCTGCTTTGCCCTGTGATCACCTATCCTGCTTTGCTGTAATTTTTTTGTTTACTCTTTCAATGTTGCTTGAGTAGAGCATTGCAAAATCTTCTTAAGCACCAAATAACCTTCAGCTCTCAAAGAAGAATCCATTTTTTATTTAAATCACAGCAGTAAAATCCAACCAGATTTTCTTTCTCTTGCTCCTCCCAAGGCACACATACTTGCCAGCAGTTACAGAAGTATAGAGCCATCCTACAGAAAACAGCTCATATTTTCATCTCAGCACTTACCAGCTTTTTTTAATGCTGCAGACGGGCTGCAAGAACAATCCTTCCACAGCAAATCGAAGAGTTACAGCAGTAACTTCCAGTGACAGGAAGCAGCAGCACAAGCAGCGTTTTCAGAAGGTGAGAATTCCCTTGTCACATGCAGATATGTGTATGGAAGATATTTCAGAAAGCCAGCAATGAAGGAGGAGAAAATGTCTTGTTTGGCACAGTCACAACCTGGTGCCAAGGGTCTATGAGGGGCAGTATGCTCAGGCTGGGAGCAGGGTGGGATGTAAAAACTGCTGGGAGATGTCTGGAGTAGTGGGAGGGGTGCAGAGGTCCTTGGGCAAGCCTGCCCTGTCTCATTTTGGGACACCACTGCATAGAAGGACAGGGCTTCACATGGAGAGGCTGGACTCTCCAAAGTGCCAAAGTGGCATGAGGCCTGCAAAGCAGGAATGGCATCCATAATCACAATAATTATAGTCATTGAAATATCGTGCAGGAATAAGAAAGGCTCTGTAGTCCAATGTATATACCTTTGTGTTGCCATCAGCCCTTTCCCTGGGGGTTAACAGCACTATAGGCATGGAGATGATGGGAGGGAGGAGCTGTTCCCTTCTCCCCTCCTTTAACTCCTTGCAGTGCCAGCGTCAGTTACCCAAAGAGGTCTCCTCACATGCCACTTGTGCTTCAAGTGTCTCCTCCATAGCTGGTCCCTTGTCCCCATATCATTAAGTATCAAATGGCCAACTCATCTTGTGGTCAACTCTGGTCCTTGTGATGATTTCAATCAAAAATACCTTTGGGCTCTGCCTCTCACTTGGGAGGACAAATCTTCAAAAATTGTCCCACCAAACAACTCACTCAAAGGTGTGGGCAGTAACTCACTCATTGGGGTGCTGACTCCACCCTCAACCTGCTGTTTTGGGGAGAGCTCTGGTGTCCCCAGCCTGCCTCATCTCTCTGCTGTCTCTGGCATCGCTGTAGCATCAGTGCTTGCACAAGTCCTGCTCTGTGCCCAGAGCTCTGGGATTCTATAATAATGCTGCAAGATGTAACATAAGTAAGAGCAGTGTGTGGGCAGGCAGACACCACCCAGTGATTTGCATGTGCAAATACTTGTACCAAATTTAAAGGCTGCTTGTGAAACTAAGCCTGTAAGTATTGCTGAGGCTTCAAAGCAGTAAAAACCACCATTAAAGCAGTCCATTAAAGCACAATTACAC
This sequence comes from Illadopsis cleaveri, assembly GCA_013399915.1. Taxonomy (NCBI): domain Eukaryota; kingdom Metazoa; phylum Chordata; class Aves; order Passeriformes; family Timaliidae; genus Illadopsis; species Illadopsis cleaveri. The sequence goes on along the minus strand of VXBB01024238.1, from coordinate 790,157 downwards.
ACAACACTAACACACCTAACTGCTGTGGGTCCAGTATAGCCATTTCCAAACTGGTCTGAAAGATTTCATATGGTGGGTTTCACATTTTGTGCAATTGTTCTTTACTGGTTTTATCTATGTATGTGTTAGAGCAGCACTGGAGAAGCTCAGGTGAAACTGGAGCCCCATCCTGGCAGTCAATATAAAAAGTCATAGGAAGAGATAGTTATCTTAATTTCAGCAAATTTAAATAGACACGTTGAGGCAAAAAAAGTGGGAAAGGAAACAAAAATGGGTTAAGGGACTTGCCAGAGGTTATAAATTAGGTCAGTACCCAGGGCTTCAGAGCACTGGTCCAGTGACACATCCACTGCACAGCCCTGTCTCATGCTGACCCAAACACTGAGGGTTTGGTTTCCTCCCGTCTGCACAACACTTACAACACCTACTAATTTTCGACTCTCACCAGCAATGAGGACAAAGGGCAGATGACTGGATTTTGTTCCTCTGTGGCTGCCAGCTTTTCACAGCCCTTCCACAAGCTCGAATAACACGTGTTTCATCTGGAGTGCTGAGGACCATATTTTAAAATTCTCAGCACCCAGCAGCTCCTCCAGGAGCACTAATGGGAAGCAACCACCAGCCAGATGTTCAAAATAGCTCAGTACTAACTTGCTGAAGCCTTTGGCCATTTATACTGGGGCCTGAGAGAGAACAGAACAATTTTGAAAGCCTGTAAAATGTAGCCGGCTGGGTATTTTTAATATAAATATTCTTAAAGATCCAGTACTTGTAAGCCAAATATTTAAGGAGCCTTGATAGCTGAGCTGTGGGCTATCTGGTTATAAAACTCAACTATCCATGGGAAAATGAACTGTTTTGCTTTACAAAAAGAAGTGCACAAATTTTGTGCCGTGATAAAAGTGCTTTTTAAAAAATTGCAAATAGTAACAGTTTTTAGAGACAGATAAAAGGCCTACTCCATTCCCCCACATTTTTGAATGGGATCCTGTTCTCCTTAGACTCACAGAAATTATTAGCTGGGAAAAATATCTTTTAGATCATTAAGTCCAACCATTACCCAGCACTGCTGAGTCCTCTGCTAAACCACATCCCTAAGCACCTTCTCTACACTTCTTTAAAATACCTCCAGGGATGGGGACTCCACCACTTTCCTGGGTAGTGCTTGACAACCCTTTCAGTGAAGAAATGTTTCCTAATATCTAATCTAGACCTTCTCTGGTGCAACGTGAAGCCATTTCTTCTTGTCTTATCCCTCGTTCCTTGGAGAGGAGTCTAATGCTCACCTGGCTACACCCTCCTTTCAGGGAGTTGTATAGAGTGATAAGGTCCCCCCTGAGCCTCCTTTTCTCCAGACTAAACACCCCCAGCTCCCTCAGCTGCTCCTCACTGGACTTGTGCTCTACACCCTTCCCCCTTCTGTTGCCTTTCTCTTCATTTGCCCCAGCCTCTAAAAGTTTTTTGTAGTGAGGTGTCCAGGACTGGACACAGGCCTTGCGAGGTGTGACCTCACCAGTGCCAAGTTCAGGGGACAGTCACTGCCCTGGTCCTGCTGGCCACACGATTGATGGTACAAACCCGGTGCCCTTGGCTTNACAAACCAGGTGCCATTGGCTTTCTCGGCCACCTGGGCACACACTGGCTGATTCTTACCCATAAACACCAACCCTATCATCACCATTGTTAAGCTCTAGTCAAACCACTCCCTAACACACAGGGCTACCCACAAGCTCTCCTTCCTCACCTTGCCCTTCTGAAGAGTTTATAGCCGTCTGCTGCTCCCCGTGTTAGCAGTGCCCACACTCACTGCTCCCTAGTCAAAGCCAAACTCTAGCTTTTGAGTGTTTTTGTTCATTTTTATAAGCCAAGAGCAACGTGTTCACCAGAGTTCATCACAACTCTATTTCTGCCCAATCCCCCCCATTTAATTTTAAGAGGGGGGCAGCCCCAATATTTGAAACTCCTGCTCCATTTCTTTTCATTCTGTTTCTTCCTTCCTTCCTTCCTTCCCTCCCACTCCGCCCCCTCCCTCCATCTCCCACTCTGTCCCCTTCAGAAGCCCCCAGGATGACACCGCTCATTGATGCTTCTCCTTCATTAGCATTTCAGCAACTTGGCTCAGTAGTTTCAGAGACAATCCGTCATGAGAAAACTGAAGAATGTGCCCCATTTGCATGATTCTGTGCCAGAATGCAACTTTTTCTCAGCTGTTCATTGTGTAATTTCCCCTTGAGCCTTCAACTTTCCCATGAAGTCCCAGAAATCATATTATAGAATTCCAGCCCAGCTGCAATGCACCAAAGACTAGTTTTATGGACATTTTGACCAATCTCACAGCTCTACAAAGAGAATCACATACATAAGAAACACAGTTTTACTTTCTCTTGTTAGGAAAGGCAGTGTGCCTACTCGAATAAAGTTCTTTGAAACTACAAGAAGGAATTTATGTCCCATGATGAGAATGATCCAATAACTGTTGTGAATCCTTAGGCATATTTTTAACTTCCACTTGTACTGCCTTAATTACTTTATTCCTCTTACAATTAAATGTTTGTAATCCATTTTGAGAGTCTTTCTGAAATGAATGGATATGCAAACAACTTGATTGAAATGCTCAGTGCATATGACTAAAAGTTACTGGCTCTCACACATCAGCAGAACAAATCAAGCTTTTCGTTAGTTGGTTTTAGAAATCAAAAAGTGCTTTATAAAAAAAGACAGGCAGATAAAACCTGCTTCTAATTACTTTCTAAAGGGCATCTGAGTTTGTAGAAATAGAAGAGTTTGTTATATTAAAAGTAAGCAAGGACCTGAAAATTGGTGCGAAGCAAACTACTTTGTCAATTAAAATGTATCCCATTAGGAAAATTAGGCACCTGTTCCACAAAAGTTAGACAATGGAGCATGGGAGGAGAACACTGCATTTTAACAATCTGGTTGCTAATTAAATTCTTTACTTTTTCCTATGTATGCCAATAACTATCACTTTTCCCATGTCATTTTTAACCTATCGAAACAGAACTGATTTTTAATTATCCTGCCTCTTAAAACCGCCAGATCGCTTCAATGCTTTCAGAGCCAGAAATCTAAATGCAAACATTTAGATAAATATTTTAAATACAGTCTGGATATTTTTTAATACAGATTTTTGTTGTGCCCCCCTCCCCCTGCTAGGAGGGTTGGCTGTGTGAAAACCATTCTTGCTGACTCAGGTTAAGCTATGAAACAAACACAGGCACACACTCACACTATGTGAGTGTACACTTATATATATCCTTGCATTTTTTTGTGTATATATATAGAGAGAGAGAGTGCAAAAATCCTATGGAATTAAAGTTTGCCAAGATTAGGACTTCATAAACAGATAAATTAGGGTTCTTCCAATGTGAAAGATAGGTGGTTTTTTTTGGTGAGAAGCTCACACGGTGATTAGAGTGAGGTTGTGGAAGATTTCATTAATTATAGGTGACTGGTTTTCCTCTCAGAGGACAGCTCAGGTCCCCCAGCTCCCCCTTGGCAGCTCATCTTAAATTGTTGTCTAACCTTTCCCTTAATTCAGCTCATCTTGAGCTGATGGGAACTGCTTTCATTCCACCTCTTGTGGAGGTAATGAAACAATCTTCTTATTCACTTGGTTCCTCTGAGCCGGTGACACACAACAAAAAACCCAGGGCCCTGATTAATGGCCGCTAATTAGCAATGTTAATGACCAGGTGTCCAAGAGCATGGCCAGCTTCTCTCAGCATGGAGTGATCCCTCAATGAGGGCCCTGCAAATCCAGCCCCAGTGACCCTTCCCCTCAGCTGCCAGTAATGAAGCTGAGCTCTCTCATTACACCCAGGAGAGGCTCAGGGGGAGGCCCAGGCCTTGAGAGCCAAACCCTTTCCTTCGGCTCTAGTGGGCCTTCCATTAATTAAGGTCAGCATTTTTGCTCTCCATCCCCCCCAGCCTCATCCTTTTCCCCCCTTAAAAAAAAAACAAAAAAAACAACAAAAAACAAAAAACCAACAAAACAACACCAAAAATCCTTCAACCCTCAAAGGTAAAAGATTTGGATGAAGGAAGGCTTAGTTTTCTCAGCTTTCTCTGCTTTCCCAGTGATAAAGATGTTGTTTCCCAGAGTGTTTGGGCTGTTTGTAGCCCCTTTTCCCCCCCTCATGTTTTGAGCCCTCTGGATCCAGCTATAGGCTGAGGGAAATCTCCACTGGCTGCTGTTGCTCTCTGCCAAGCCCTCTACCTTCTACCTCCCAGAGAAAAAGAACTTGTGAGAGCACAGAGAGATGCTTGTGCTGGCAAAGGGAAAAAGTAATGCAGATAAGCTAAAAACTCAAATGTGCACCTCCACAAGTCAGACCGGCTGCAAAGAAATGTAGTCATGTATTATTTCTCATCAACATTTTTGTCATGTTTACTAATTTTAAGTTTAGACACATAAAAAGTGACCTTCAACATAAACATCAAGTAAAATATAGCTGCAGTTTGTAATTCCTTTCCTGCAGCAGCATAAAGTGGAGGTGCTGTCTGCTCCTTGCCTGGGGCTTGGGAGAGCAGAAAGGGGAATTCTCCCTGTCCAGCTGTGGCCCCAGTGCAGGCAGAGGTGCCCGGGCTGCCAGCTGCTGCCCGACCTCTGATCATCATGACACAGCCCCCCTCTCCTAGGATGGGCTGGGGGGATGGCAAGAGTTTGTAAGTTCTAGAAATCAATCTTGGTTTTGGTCTTGGGACCTGTTAAAGGATGGGGGATGTTATATCAGTGTGCATGGAGCACATGGCTACAAAAAAGAGCCAAATGCTTAAAGAAATAGAGAACTGTTTCATTTTTGCATTTGTAACTTAGGAAATGTAGTGATATATGAGCAAGGAAATACTTGTAGTGCACCTGCCTGCAGCCTGTGTGGTAAGGCTGAAAGGTTCTGAAGTTTCCAGAAACTTCAGAAGTTGGCTTTATTAACTTTGACAATTAAAATGTTTTCTTTTAATTGGAAGAATATTACTACAAGTTTCTATTTTTTTTTTTTCTAGTTGTGCACTGTGAAATGAAGACATAAAATTAACATGCACTGAAAGAGAGTAGTTAAAGGAGCTGATGGGGTGATAGGAAGCCTTTTACTCTAGGTCACATCTTGAGCTGGAAGTGACAGAAAGTTAATACTGCAAGAATGCAATTTGGTGGCTGTTCTAAGATAAGGGGGAGCCAAGCTCAAACTTTAATGTGTTAATGCCTTCACAAATGCATTAGCAGTAGTTGGAGAGGTAGCTGGACACCATACTGCATCAATTGTTTTCCTAAAAATCCTTAAAGGGGTGATTTCCATCTGTGTAATACTGTCTCCTTCCAAATGACAATTATTCCCTGCTCTCTTGACCGTCTGGGCATTACAGCAGTGACTAACATGGTGAATTAATATCAGGATGATGATGCATTTGAATTTTTCCAGTAAAATTTAATGAGTTACAGAAAAGAAAAGGTGCTGCCTTTTGACATGGCTGCATGCTTGGGCACAGGACGTGACACTGCACCAAGGCTGAACTCCGGCTACTGGACTACTATGCATAAATAAATTACTAAACTTGTTGTTCTTGCATCTTGAGACAATTTTACTGGCACCCAACTTGACTAGAGAAAAGTCTTGCAAGATATACTGGTTCATTCCCTGTCGATTAGTCTCTCTCCATGGATCCTTGGACTTTCTAAGTGGATGGAACCTTGAAATTGTGCTGCTTTCACCTTGCACACAGCGGGTTATTCAGTAAGGACCTGCTCTGGCCCTGGCTTGCTTCACCTGAAACTGTAATCCTACAGTAGGTCAGCTGTCTTTTAAAAGGTGTTTTTGAACCTGACATGGATTTTGAATGAAGGTTTACATCTGTTCCCTATCTAGAAGTGTGCATTGACTGTCATTACAGATATGAAAGGTTCAGTTCCCAGCTCTCCCAGAGACCTCCTCAGAGATTTTGGGTAAGTTACTTATGGCCAATGAGGGTTGCTAATGAAAAGATGATATAGTGATAGAGAGGGCATCAAAAATAAAAATGAATTTAAAAAGCTGATTGAAAATAAAACCCACCCCAAACCCCAAACCAAACCAGAAGAAAAATTAGCTTGACCCTTGTCTTCCTGTGAACAGCCATAACACCATTGCCTTTATTTTCTGCCATCAAGACAGACTGAAGCAGGGACTGACCCTTCATGTGCATTTCTGTGGCATCGAAATCCTCTGGGAAACCAGTGGCAATTGAGGGCTTTAGCTACATGACATAAAGAATAACTGGGTTTTCAAAATATCATTCACACCTTGTAACATCATTTCTAGCACCGTGCTGTTCACACAGCCATGAAGAGCAAAGCACCTCCTGCAAACTGTAAGAGCTTTTGTAACTCCATCCTACACATCTAATTGATCAGCTTTGCCAAAAAGAACAAAAGTCTTTCTATAGCTATAGTTATTCTATTACAGGTTATGCAGATAAGGTTATAACTAGAGCCAGACACATTTTTTTCCAGATAAACCTTTTCCACTGACAAATACACATGATCACAAACTTTTCATGAATGGGTATTGAGTTCATCTCTTTTCTAACTAAGAGTCTGAAAACGTTTTCAATCTAAATGTGCTTGCAGTTCATTAGAAATGTCTATGAAGCTTCAAACTATGAAATATGAAATTTTTTTTCAGTGTTTTAGTTAATCAAAATTTTGCCAAAAATTTCACTTCAGGCCTTCACCTCTGTTATTGCATACACACCCCTGTTATTTATTGTAGAACCAGTTACCTGAATAGCTTCACTGGCTTCCCTTCTGCCTCCTGGAAGCTTCTCCTTTCAGGCAGTGGCTGTAATGCCTTTTAAATGTATCATCAAAAGTATTTCCTTCCCTACATTAGAGCATTGCTGAAGCCATTGCTTAAACAAAACAACCAGGACTCTGCTCGTTATGTATTGGGAGTTCATTTATGAAGGGAATGGGGATCCAAAGCAAAGTTTTGCCTGGTTCCAAATTTTCACAGGCATTTGGACACAGCTTCTGTTGTGTGTCCCACAGGGTAGGAAGAAATGAAAAATACATGAAAGCGGTGACTATCATGTGGGCCAAATCCCAGTCACTGACACCAAGGAAGTTCTGACACTGACTTCTGTAACAATGAGCTCGAGCCTTTGGCAGATGAGACCTGCACAGAGTTGTGAAATCAGCTGACAGTAAAGATGCTCGTTCTCCTTAATCCCATACTGTCCCTGTTACGTGCAGTAAACTCTTCAGTAACAGCAAAAATAAGTCTACAAAACTACTCAAATCTTCTTGGCATTGGCAATACTTTGCTTTTTTACCATGTTGGTTTATGCCTGCTATGAAGTCCCAAAAAGGATAAATCTGAGGAGTGCACAGCAAGCATAGAGTTTGGCATAAATATTTTGATTGCTGAGTTACATTCTTGGGTTATCTGACAATTTACTTTGGAACTACAGTTTGTCAGGATTTTATGGATGATTTTCCATTTGCTTTTTCTAATCACTTTCCATTACAATCTTTTGTCTCAGTTTTCCCTGTTGAAAAATGGACATGGCCCTACCTTTTCAACAGGACAAGGCAAAAATTCATTTGGTAATGTTTGCGAAGCAATTTGCAATGACTGGTTTGTAGCTGTGCTAAATACAACGTACTATTAATAAAGTAATTAAAGAAAAATAAATAAGAAAGGAATTATGTGGATTCCGATAAAAGGCAACTGGTAACAAGGGAAGAATTTTGCCCATTATTGGAGCACATAGCTCCATAGGCAAATTAAAACAAGGGCTCTGTCCTCAGAGTTTTGGGCAATCCAAGCTACATAATTGATTTGAGAAGAGCTACTCCAGGCTACTGTGTAATTACAGAAGTATTCACTCTTCTGGCTCCCACTCTCCTTGTCATGTTCTACCTCATTGCCCTTTATGCTAAAGCCTTTGTTGATGAGGGAACGGAAGGAGTAAGGACAAATAAAGCAATTAGCAGGTAGGGGGAATGTTACCACTGTTTAAGGATAACACACAACTTGTATTGGGACATTTGTTAAGTAGAAGTCTAGAGCCTGCAGGTCAGAAGGAAAATACAGGTAATCCAGAAAAACAAACGAAATTTTAAAAAGACTTTTTTCCTATATATGTAGTATTCAAGAAATCTTGCCAGGAATAAAAAGATTTTCATATAGTCTATGTAAAAACCATGATGATTTTACTTAACATATTTTTAGTGAGATTAGTTTCCAGCTTTCTAATTTTATTTTTTTTTTAAAAACCAGAATCTCATCACAAGAGTGCTCTTCTCTCCTCTTTCGAGTGTGCATTGGCAGTAAGCAAACACCAATTTTTTGAAGGGCTAAAATCTCATTTAAAATTGCTGCAGAACCAGCCAGGAGAGGGAGCCAAGACCTTGAACAAACCTTTCTTCCTGGCTCTCTGACGCCCTGGGAAGGAAGCTGAGCCATTTTGGCCACAGCTCCTGTGTGCTCTCAGGGCTCATGTGAATGAATTGCATGAGGAAGGGGCAAAGTGACTGGGAAATAAAATTACACATGGAGTCCCCAGGCATCAGATATTGGATGACTCAAGGTATAAGGAGAGAAGAAAGCAGGAAGAGAAATGAGGACTGGTGGAAACAAGCAGCACTGTAGTTTTTCACTTTTCATGCTTCCGCTGCTCATCAGGAGACCAGGACTGGAGGTTGTTACAGTCCATGGACCCTGGGTTTCTTCATAACTCATTATCAGTTGAACTTGAGAAATGTATGAAGAAAATCATAGAGTTTCTGCTGAGTGTGGTGGACTGAGATCATGGATGGTCTAAGCTCGGATCAGAACTTCAACACCAGGCACTGCAATGCACTAAAGTGCTGCTGCTCCTCCAGTGCTTGGGTGGAGTTTGGGTTCTGATCTCCAGAAGTAAGTCTAAACTACCCTTTATCTTCATAACACATCAGTCCAAGGGGCAATGACATTGCATGGGGGAAAAAAAGAAAAAAAGGAGAACAAAGTGAACCAAAAAAACCATTTAAAATGTTTAAAAGAAGAAATATTAGAAATTAAGAGGCCAATTTTGTTTGGAGTCACTTGTCATATTTTTCTAGCTGAAAAACTAGAAGAAAGGAGAGGATTTTGAGTCCAATTTAATGTTCTTAATTTTCTCCATTTCCAAGCTTTCAGTATTTCTAAGTATAATTTCTCTTCATTTTCTTCCCGTAAAATAAAAGATATTGGGACCAGTCTATAATAGAGAAAGCAATCATCAGAAAAGTTTTTAAAGTATTTTTTGCTAACTAAGTTTGAAAACTGTATTTCAATCTGAACTTAAACAAAATGGCTTCATTTTGACTCCTTTGACCTGAAGCTTCACTCTGAAATCACAAAATAATCAAAGTGTACACTTTTGGGTTTTTTTCTAAAAATCTTTAGTGATTTAATTTTTCTTCAAGCATTTCAAACAATTTTAATTATTGCAATTGCTACAATCATTTATTTGTAGACTCAGATAACAAATTAGTTCCTTACTACCAAATTATTTTTTTTACTGCATAGTGTTGATTTCTTTTTCCTCATAATGCAGGTAGCAACTTCTCAGAAGTGCATCCAAAATAAACTAATGATGAATAACGACAGACTGAATGGAAAACAAAGACAAAGTTTTGTTATTTGTTAACTATTCTTATCTTACGGATCAAAGTATTTGGATTGGAGACAAACACATTATACTCTATTTCCTGGACTACTTTCTGATTCTAGAAGCCTGGCAGTATTTCTTCAGGCACTTCACCCAGGCTATGAAATGGTGAGTTTTTCCAGGTGCTCCAACAGGGAGTGAAGGATCAGCTTGGAGATGTTCCTGAACACCAGCCCCAAGAATAGAGAAACCAGTGGAGAAACTTCTCACAGCTCTTTTCAGGAAGCTCAGGGGAAGCAAATTAAGAACGGTGCCTAAAGTTAGATGCCAGGAACATTTTTGGTCTTTGCAGAGCAAGATCTTCCTCAAGCAACATTGATACCAATCTGCAGAAGAGAAAACTGAGGCACACGGACAGGCAACTCTGCATGGGAATGGTTGGCTGGAGACCTGAACCAGATATCTGAAATCCCATCCTGGTGCTCTCTCCTTGAACCACACCATGCTTTGGTGCAGGGAAATCTGCCTTGCTGCACTTGCTTTGTACACAAACACACAAGTTAATTTCCCAGACTTTAGAACCTGGCCACGTGCTGCAGAACTCTATGGATTATTGTGTTTCCAACAAGTGAGAATCAAAGGCAGAGCCTCTTGCATGAATGACTGCAGACCATGTCCTGTCAGTGGCTGCATGGCAGCAGCAGAAGCATCATCATGAATCCCCAGAGCTATCCTGTAAATCTTCATTAAAGTCAGGGAGAGTTTCAGGTCTGTTATTAAATGTTCAATTACACTCTGCAAGTAACTACAGAAACAAATTGATAAAAACAGGGTAGGAGACAATAGGTTTCGAGCAAAGGAGACCACTAAAATATGTTTGTGTAGAGAGCCTGGAATAATGACTAATGAACAAATTTGTAAAAATCAAAGTCTATTTGCAGATGAATAATAAACAGAGAAAAGGGCAGGATTGGTTGAATGAATTATGCATTATGAGTCATTTAACAAGCACTGATATCTATAAAGATAATGGTTCTAATGTAAATAACAAGCCTTTAATATTTATGCAGCCTTAATAGTCTGGGGTGTCTGTAACAATAGTTAAGAATTATACCTCTCCTCAGTGCTTTTCAATGGAAAACAGGTTTATTACAATGTCCCAAACCCAAAGCAGTTTCACGCTAGGTTTGCTACACCTTTAACTCTGCTTTGGACCCTGTCTGCCCTAATGCTGGACAGGACCACCACTTGTAATTGGCAGCAATGCTGTGACAATAAAATCAGGGCCTTCCAAACTAGATATCACAGAGCACTCAAATAGTGACAAAACTGGACATTTCACTTTCCTTTCTGCTTTGAGATAAGGATCTCTGTGCTGACTTAGTGCAATCTCAGCAGCGAGAGGAGAAATTAAATGAAATGTGCCCTCCCCTCTCCTCTGTGCACACAGCTCTGTGTGGGAACAGGAGAGGCCCCAGAAAACCCTGTGCAATCACAGCTGGGCTGTTCATTGCCTGGCCCTGTGCAGTCACACCTTGCTGCTCCTCTGCCACAAGAAAGGGCCACCCAGCCCAGCAGTCCCTAGCAAAGGCGGAAAGGTTTCCATAACTCCTGTGTGTCATTCTCACCTCACGGAAATGCCAATGTGCCAGCACAGGCACAGCCCTGCCTGGACTCCACTGCTGACAGCAATGCTGAAAGTCAGGCAGTGACTGCGAAAGGATTGGGTTTCTCTACCCCCTTTTTGTTAAACTGAGGTTACAGCACAGGAAAAATCATTTATTCACAGGAGCAAAAGCAGCTGAATGCAGCACCATGTACCCAGCCTGATCATAGCAGCAGAAGGCCTAGTTTTCCCAACCATTCTTTCTCCTTCAGAGTGACCATGCTGATTCTTAAAGAATTTTTACACAGACCTTGGGGAGATAATGTTGCCATGTCCATTTTCCTTCCGTGTGGCCATGGATTTCTGCAAAACCTACTTGGAGGTCTTATCTGGTACTTGGAGGTCTGATCAGGCTCTTAATTTGCAGGCAAAACTGGCACATACTAAGGGTGACACTGTATTGAATTGCATAGAGCCTGCAAAATATGTTGAGGGGTTTTTTAAAAATAACTTGACCTGCAGGATATTAATATAGTGGCAACTACCCCTGCAGGATATAAAACTGGCACTGACTCTAAGAACTTCCATTAGTGTAGTAGGTTTCTAGGCCCAGTAATAGTAATTTCATCTGAACATGTGGAAATAAAACCAAACCATAATAGGACTTAAAAAGAATTCAATGCATACTTGTCCATAAACACATCATATAAATAAAAACTCTTTAAAAAAAAAGTGCCAAATGAATCAATGTCTATTCTATTATGGAATACTAATATCCCTTACCACATGTGTTGCTGAAGCAAATAGGTTTAGCTGGTATGATAGCATTTTCCATTTTGTAGTACAGTTTATATTTTCATCTATTGATTAAGGACCTGCCCCTGAGGAAGTTAATGACCAGAGTTCCCCAGGCTTAAAAGGAGAAGGAAAAATGTGTAAACTATTTGGCTGAAAATAAGGAAACAAATGTATTTTCTCCTCTCCTTTCTCCTAGCGAAGTCAGTGCTGAATACAAAACCAGTTGAAGACAGTGGAAGGATTTGCTCCTTACTTCAGCAGCTTTGGATCTGGCCCTAAGCATTTATGTGTGAGATCAATTTTGGCACTACTGGAAACCCCACCTCATACCTCCCACTGTGAACATGTCATCCTTCTATGTGCTCATGCATGCCAAAGATTTATCTCTTTTGAAATATTGCCCAGAATCAAGCTATGTTTACTCAAACAACAGGGAGATTCTCTTATATGCAATAGTTTCTTCAATGGAGAGGCTGTCTTTCTGCAGTTGTACTTTAGACTTTGTTCCTAGTTTAGCTTCTGTTTTTCTAACTTGATGTTTTTATCCAGGTTTGACAAGAGGGTTGGATTTTTAGTGAGGTTTTTTGTGTTTTTTTTCTTGGGTTTTGTGGGGTTTTTTTGGTTTTTTTTTTGAAGTTACACACCTGGAATTAGCTTTTCCTGCCAAGAATTACAGTGCACCTGGAAGTACTAAATCATTTTAATCTGTTTTTTAGTGGTTTTGCACAATGGAATTGCATCTCTTTAAATCTTTCTTACCTTTTGCAAAACTAAATTGCAGCTCTAGACAGAGCATTTTATGAGTGTGTAGATAGTGATATCATGAGAGAGTTGTGCCCTACTGGTGACTGCCTCTACTGATCCTGGAGGCAGGTAGCTGAGAACTGCATCTCCGGGTTTCTTTTCCTCTGCGGTGGCTCTGCTTACCCACATAACATATGGAAATGTGAGCATACACTTACAGCAGATTGTTTGCTATGTTTACACCAGTTCTAACACTAATCCCCATTAATGTTTGATACTGCTCCCAAAGAGTTTAAATAAATGTCAGGCCTCAGATCCATTGCATACGTGTGAGGCATCGTATAAACTTTGGATGGAAAGATACGGAAACGCTGTGGGGTGTCCTTTTTTTAACATTACTTTTACTGACTGGATTAACCACATCAATGTATGCAAAGCCCTGCTACTTTCATGATTTCTGTCATCACATTTAAGAGTCCTATTTTCAAGAAAAACATAAGCCAGTTTCACATCACCTTAACAATCCACTGTCTTGCTTCTGCTCTCAGTTACTTCCATTTATCAAATGCTGTCTGAGGGCAAAGTGAAAGAACAGCCAGATGCACACTAACAAACATAAAACTTTTTTCCTCTCTGTTAAAAAACATCAGACACAGCCATACTAGCTGCAGAACAATAACCAGCAGGGTCATGGCAAAGTTTGCCCCAGGCTGTGTAGGCCATCCAGCAGCAGCCTGGGTGCCTCAACTTGTAAGAAAATACTTAACTGTTATGCAGAGGGATATGCAAGGGAACAGCCTGTGGACTACAGAAATGACAAGTGCCAGGCAAATTCCCAGCTCAAGCTGTTCCTTTGCCCAACATGATCTATATGTGCTTACTGGGATTTTATGTTACAGTAGAGAGAAATCTAGAGACCTTCATTCTTTGTCTGCCACATGGAGAAGGAAGCTGATCAGGCCCCTTCTGTGCCAGGTATTCCCTTTCTCTCTCACCTTCCTTTCCCAATTTGATTATTTTACATGAGGCTGTTTCTCATGATGATTTTTTTTTTTTTTAAGTTACTGTTTCAGAGGCTCAACTCTGAGGCTGAAAAACTTTCCTACCAACCACCACCACCTCTGTCAGTCATATTTGGGATGCAACCACTTTGCATTTAGGGGACTTTCTCATTATATGTTTACACAGTGCCCAGTTCAACAAGACTGAGATCTTACCTGGAGCCTTTCTGAAACCCTTGTATTTTCATACAGGCAATAGCACCAATATTCAGCTACAAATTCACTAGCACAAATGAGCAACACTGTGGGAGTGTGCCTGGGGACAGCAGACAGTCAGGAGCGGAAAGTGGTTATTGAGACAAGCTTGTAATTGAACAGAGCTGATCTGCTCCTTTAGGCTAAAGGCAACTAATTCTCACTTCACCCAACCACAGAAAAAGTAAATAAAAGCTGTAGACAAAGCCATATCTCTTAAAACATAGTGTTGTTTAGTAACAAAAATAATTGGACTTCACAAGTTAATAGGTTTTGCAGCAGGAGATAATTTTATGTTAAATGACTAAGCTGTATCTCAACCTTTGCTGGGCTCATTATATCCTTTAAGTAGTTCAAGTTTCCAGATAACCAGCAGCAGAACCAGGTAAGCAGGCAAAATTAGTATGGCTGGGAAAATTTGTATCTGTCACACAGGTCTGGTTCCCACACACTCTAGTTACATCATTACTTAGTCTGTTAACTAGGAAACCAATTAGGCCAGAGAGCTACTGTCAGGTGACCAAAACACGAAAATGCACAGGAAACCCTACCCGAAAGATGGGATTTCAGCAGAGGCCCGCAGATAGCTGACTCCTCTTCTGCTGCACTGCAATTTTCGTATTTCGTTTCGCCTTTGCTTTCAGGCTGAGCTCTGAGGTCCCACAGATTGATGGCTGAAGGAGCCTTGTTTCTCCCCTCAACAGGTGTGCTGAGAAAATTGTTTCCTGCATCAAAAATTACACAAAATTATGTAAAATTTCTCTCATTCCCTCTGGCAAATTTCCTTCTCCTTCACACCTTTTAATCTACAGGGTGAGAACAAGGCCGTAGGTACAGAACTGAATGCTGCACTGTGGTTAACAGTATGTTCATCTTAAAGGAAAAGGGTTTGTAAGACCAGGGTGCAGCTAAAATTCAGGGCAAAAAGACCTTCAGCAGTGATTGTTTGTATTCTGCAAATGCTGGAGACATTTCTCCATGCACAGAGGAAGCACAAAGGTCTCTGGGCTCACCCTCAGCAGAGAAGTGCACGGGCAGAGGAGGCCAGCATAGGGCACTGGGAGGACAGGTGAAAGTCAGTTTCCTGTAAAGCATACATAAGAAGGGAATACATGTCCAAATAAATATACCTCATCTCTATATTACATCACTATCCAGCTAAAATGCAGCTTACATGATTATAATACTTTTTATATGCACATACTGTAGACACATACATCTATATAAATGTATATGTCTTGCATACTACAAGTGTTGCAGATATTTTCTAGCTTGCACATCTTTCCTGATTCTGGCATCACCTGAAGAGCTCACTGACTTGCTGAGTCCTTGCTCTTATCTCCTGAAAACCTGCAAACACCTCCAATACCTTCACTTTGGGCCAAGAGCACTAACAAGCCACATGCTCTTTCTCTCTGCCCTTGTTCAATTTGTTTTCTGTTAGGACAAGGAGAAAGAGGGAGAAAGCTGATTAAACCTCACCTCAAAAGCCTCAAGAAGAGACTACATGAACCAGGGGAGGGCAGGCTGAGGGCATGGGGAGTCCTCCCCCCCTGGAGGGTGATACTCGAGTACCAGCGCTGCTGTTTGATCCATAGCATAGCACCTTTGGGCTAAAGGGTTTGCCCCAGTGTGGCCCCCTTCATTCCTGATGGCCTGTCATCTTTGGGAAAAGTTTCTGGAGGATGTTCATCAGAGGCAGCAAACTAATCAGCAATACTTTCCTTCCCAATGGTTTTGTTGAGCAGATGATTTGGTCAGTGTGCAGAGAAGAGCAAACCAGTCCGTGCTGGACGCCTGCCAGCTCGGGGAACCAGGCTCTCGCATGTTTTCCAGCACAAGCACCTCATTATTAATTCATGCTCCAGGTCCTCTGTACATGCTGTTACTAATATTAGGTTTCAACAGAGTAATGAGCAACAGCAATAGACTGACTATCTTAATATATTTTAAATAATGTTTGAAATACTAAATTTGAGTTTGGATTTTTAATTAGAGCCTGGGCTCTATTGACAATCTTCCTACTGTTTTGCAGCCAGCAAGCAAATAAGATAGGGATTGTTCTGATGTGAACACTGAAAGCCAGTCTGATTTAGGGGATGGATCTGAAATACAACACCAAACTTTAAAGCATGAGGGAAATTTGGCTCTGGCTTCAGCAGACAGACTTTGACCCATCCCTATACTTAAAAAAGGACTTTTGATATGGGACTTTTGTAAAAGTAAATAGTTGTGAGACCAGCACTTAAGGATATGCTCTGGAAAATCCTGTCACTGAGTTGCCCAGGGACAGTTTGGCTCTCAAGGACACCTCTAATAATATCCCTATTATTAAATAAAGGGGATGTGGGGTAGCTGGACATAGAGAAAAGGGGTTGTTGTGGTATAAATATGAATATATAGTATAAATTGATACCTTTAGGACATATACAGTAGAAAAAAAAAATAAGGCAGGCAAGCTGTGGGTCTGAAACCCTACAGGGCTTCAAAGTCCTTCCCACTGCTGTGCTGCAGGCAGGAGAATAGGTCAGCATCTCTTCCTTGCTTGGACATACATATATTAAAGGACTCATTTAAAACTGGAGCTGGGTAAAAGCTAGAGCCATTTTCCTGTGAGCATGCACATTTCTGAATGTGCTCCCTTTAAGAGGGAGTTCACAGTAAAGATTTTGTGGTTCTGGAACTCACTTCTTCCACTTGGTCTGTTGGGAGTCTGAATACATTGACCTATGGGGCACATTGCAGAGCCTAACTATTTTCCCAGGATTTTTCTGAATGAATGACTTGAGTAGGTAGAGAGAAGAATGTTTCATTTGTACAGTACGTGGAGGCTTTTAATTAATAATGTTCCCATTTGAATGCCTATTGTATTTTTAAATGTGCTTTGTACATAGACCTAGAGCATCGGATAACTGCAGGGGTTTTTTTCCAATTAAAACAAAAAGAAATCCCACAACAATGTGGTACTGCTGCCACATGTCTTTTTGTGATATCTTTATACAGTGTCTAGCACAGTAGTCCCCGATCTGGACCATGACTTATCAGTGCCAACACCTAGATAGAACTGTCCATGCTATGGCAGGTCTCAAGGAGATGAAGTTTCACATCAGTTGGAGAATTTGGCACTGCTGATCATCACTGTAAGGCTGGGGATGTTCTTCAGTCAGTCACTGACACCAGAGCAGTGCCCAGGCTCCTCAGGGTGGCTTTACCTTCTTCCTGTCTCGATTTGGAGCTCTTGAGAGATTGGGTCTTTTCTTAGGTATGTTGGGCGTTTCATATTTTTATAACAAGAGAATCAGCCTGGTGAGTCTTCTCATGGCAGACAGGTTTTGTTTGTTGAAAAGAAAGGTCTTTGTAGGAACTGAAGTTTGTACTGGTTCCTACAGTTCAAGTAAGAATTTTCAATTTTTTTTTTATTATTTTTTTTTTTTTAATCCCTGTCTTTTTGGTAAAAAGATACTCAGTTTTGATAGCACAGATTTCCAATTTTTTGTCTGCTTCGGTGTTTCCCAAACACCCTGACATAGCCTGAAGATAAACATTTTATATTTTCATTTCAAAATATCTCTGAATTTAAAGTTTTCCTACAGAGATATTTATTTAACTGTTGGGTCTAGCTAGTGGTCTGCAGGTCAAATCTGACTCAGGAAAATGCTTTTATATGGTCCAATTCTTTCTCCCTGTGGGAAATGCAGGCACCTTTCCTGTACTGCACAGTTCTGAAGCTCGTGAGTACATCCTTCTGTGCCTGGTCACCACATTTTTCTGGTTTCAGTCTGTTGACTTTTGCTTTTTTAAAAATCTACAGCTTGGACCAGTGTGTCAGATATTTTGAGGAGACAGGTGAGGGCGCTGCCAGCAAATGAGTTTTATTGCACAACTCATTGTGTTTAAGCTGTTTTCTTGATGGAGAAGTTGTGCAAAGACAAGTATCCAACAGGCTTTTTCCACACTGCATTTGTCCTTGTTTCAGTTATGCGTTTTGCTGCTGGAGCAAACCACCACCCTCCCTGAGAGCCTTAAAAACCCCTCCTGCCACCTCCGCTTTTCCATTCCTTTTCACTGAGTAGGCTGCCAGAATTGATTTCTGATTATTTACTGCAACATCCTTTTCTCCATTGCCATGGGGCCTTCCCTCCCTGATCAGGCAAGCACAGGGCAAAGGACCAGGTGAACTCAAACCTGTCTCCAGGACCTTAATGCAGAGCTCCCTTGAGAAACACCGTGGCCAACCACACTGTTTTTCTTCCTCTCTGAAAACCCTGTGAGAATCTTACACTTGAATCAGGTATTGCATAAGCTTCCTTATGTGGCTCACCACAACCCTGACCTGCACTACTCTTGTGTATCTATCTCACTTAGGAAAGACAGAATGTTTTTTACTGAACACTGAGAAGAGCTCAAATTTGTACAAATTCTGCCCTTACCTGAGGATGCACAAGAGTCAGTTACAAGGAGAGGGCAGGGTTTAGCTTTAAGCCAAGATAAAACACCACTTTCCAGAAGAAAAGAGCTTATGAGATGTATTATTCCACAGAGTAACTAATCTATTGCAGGTACAGTGGTCAGCATCTTATTCTGTTTCTTGATTTTACTACACATGATGCATCTTAGTCAGAATTAAAGCCCCTTAACTTTCCATTGCTTTTGCAGTTGATGGAATCCCAAGAAAATTTTGACTGGAAAAAAAAAGAATTACGCTTTTCAACAGGAATGATGGCACACATATAGGAGGAGTAAACAGTTTCAGATCTAAAAGCCCTTCCTATACAAAATGTGTTTAAAAAACCAATTCACAACAAACTGCTCTCAGGCAGTTAAGATTTACGTCCAAAGGGATGAGGTACAATCACACATTTACAGTATCCAACACTTCTTAGTACAGATGTTCAGCTGTGCTTACTGATGCTGGCAATGAGATGCCACCAAGCAAAAGAATAGTTTACTGCAATTGCCTTTCCCTTAAGGAGTCCTCTTTTAAGACACTTACCTTAACACATGCTATGGTGGAGAAGGTTGTGACTGAATTATTCAATTCTATTTTGTGTTATAAATTTGTCCACAAAGTCTGAAAGATGGGCAATCCCTGCTCTTCTCTGATTAGACTGTGTGTGAAGAGCTCTGGGACACAGCCTTACAACAATGCTAGGAAAGAACAGACTCCAGAGTGACTGAACTGACTCCAGAGTCTACAGCAGACAACTCTTCAAAGTAAGCCACACAGGTAGAGATAACCCATTACAGACAGACACCTGACTCCCAACACTAGAAAAATACGAGTGGTAATGGGAAATGCTTACAGTGGCTCACCATGGGCGTTTACATCAGTCAAAAGCTGATGTTTTTTCTCCAGCTAAGCTGGACCGTAGTTTTGGTGTTCTCAGGTCCACAGCACCTATGGATATTCAGGCAACATCCCTGCTTGCTATGTCCATTCCCATCTCACCTGGCTGTGAGGTGGTGAGATCTGTATCATATTTCTATGAGCTGCACAAATGCTGCTTCCAGATTCAGCTGCTGCAAAACATTTTACATGAGTCTGAACAAAGAGATTCCAGCTGGTCCAGGCTGAAGCAACATGTTTACCTCCTTCTCCCTTTCATCTTTAAGCTCATTCATGCTGAGAGTGAGTATAATTGCTCTCTATAAATACATTCAGGTTAGGCACTAAAGTGAGAGAAAAGATACTTAAGCAAATGGACAATGACGACACAAGAACAAATTATTACTAATGAGCAATTAATAAATTCAACCCCTAAATTAAAGTTTCTGATTATCAAAAGACTGAATTTGTGTACCACCTTTCCACTAAAACTAGGAAAAAAGGAAATAGAATTGTTTTGTGAAGCTTAGTAAATGTACAGACTATGAGATACAGTTGTTTACAGCAGCAGAGGAATGGACTTGGTGATCTACAAGATCCCTTCCACTCCTATGCAAATATTGAACACAAAATCTAAATCACTGCCTGGAGGTTATATTAGCCTTCTGTTTTACTTTTGTTTCAGGCTCTTTGGAATCAGACTTTTTGAATGTTCCACCAAAGTTTCTCTTACAAATTCTCTTACAGGTTCTTGTTGATGTAAGGACCAACACCTAATCATTTTTCTTTCTGATTTGCCAGATATCTATTTGAGCATGAGCAACCTGATGGCTTATCTCCCTAAGCTCCTGTGAAGGACTTTCTTCATCTGGCTTTTTCTCCTCTAGAAGTTCCACAAGTTCTGTTGTGATTCTTTTCTCATGTCCTTTACACCTGACCTGAAAGCATAGCCCTTCACAGAAATATCACAGTAAACATTCTGTTCCAAATTACCTCCTTTTCTCTTCAGATTTTGCAATGGACGGCTTGCTACCACCAAGCACAGTAAATACATGTGGAAAATAAGAGCCCTAGAGCCTATTTGAGGAATTTGTTATGGTGTCAACAAAGAGTTTTTCTGTATTAGGCTGAACCACCCAGACAGAATCTTCTTCCTACCTGTCACCCATACTTATATATAATTTCTGACCTCAGCCTCTCTAGGTCCTCGTGCTTCAGCTCTGTCAAAACTTTAGCAGTTCTCCCCTCTTACACAAAGCTAAAGGTCCTGCACTCATTATATTATGTACTGATGCTGAGATTCCTTTTTTTTCTGGTTTTGATGAGTACAGATTTAACCTATTGCCTGCCATCCATCCATCCATCCATCCATCCATCCATCCATCCATCCATCCATCCAAAATGCTGCTGCAAGAAGTATTTTTTGTTAGCTGATTTCCTTCTTAGGTGTCCCTCAACTATATTTCCTTCTTTTGTCAGCAGATACAAGATTTTGGCTTTACTCAAAAACCCTCTTTGTTGACCTCCTGCATCATGTTGAACCTCTAGACATAAGCTCCCCCTCACAATCCACCTACCCACACCTACTTGCTTGATTTTCAGTTCTGTTTGTGTTCTTTTCTAGCCTTCATGTCCTGGGGGCAGCTCTGGTGCCTTCAAGTAACATCATTATCCTCCTTGAAAATGTTGACATAAACGCTTCTGACAGACTACCTCCAAAAAAATCGCACCAAAATTTTAAAGTTATGTTTCTATGATTATTGTTTATTAATGCCATCAGTAGGGTTTGACTGTTTCTTAGTGCCTCCTCCTGTCTTGTCTCTTACATGCTTTGTAAATGGTCCAGGGCAATGACTGGCCTCTTAATCTGTACTTATACAGGGGTTAGTTCAGTGGTATTCTGGCTCTTGTAAAAGCCCTGTGCTGATGCTCAGCTGTGCCAACAGAAAAAATAACACTGCTATGTCAGGAACACTGCTGGCTTTTGTTCCAACTACTGCCATTCCCTGTCCAACAGTGAGCACTGTGCAGGGGCTTCTGGTCTTTCTATACTGCATCTCTAGGACTCCCTCTGCTTTGCTGAAATTCCTCATAATGATTTTTTTTCCCTGGAAGAACAGAACTGTCAATGCATTGGATGAAGAACTAGGATATTTTTAGTGAGAAGACCATGGAGGTGAGTTGAGGTCATCCAAAGAGCAAATTGAGTGTGTCTGACTGAGTTGGTATGGAATGGAAAATAGAAAGGGAACCAGTGGAGTTGTGGTCTATTCCCGGCTCTTTTGTGGTTACTTTGCTGGTGAGGTCAAAATTTTTCACTCTTTTGGGAGTCCATTTCCATTTGTGTTTTGATTGCCTTTGAGATTTCAACTAAAAGCTTCCAAGGGAAGGGACAGTAACATAATGTTTTGAAGTTCCCAGCACAAACTCTTTTAAGTGCTACTGTGACCTCCAGCACCACCATCTTTTTTATAACTCAACATAATTAGACCCTGAAAAGTGGCCAGCCAAAAACTCCTTTTTGCTAAGGGGGAAACTGTGCCTTCTTTTGGGAAAGATAGATATAGCATGGAGCTGGGAGTCAGCAGGTCCCACGATGATGGTAGGAAAGGGCAGCCAGCAGCCAACAAGGCATTAGAGGGGACAGAGGGAAGGCTTTTCTTTAGTCTGGACAGAATTAACTGCAATCCGAAGTCCCCAAGTCAACTGTTACCAGGCATGGAAGCAAGGACCTGCCAGCAAGGATTTTCTAGGCAGGGAAAATGCTATAAATGACTGATTTTGATTTTAGTTCTTACCTAGCTACTTTGTGTTTCCTCTCATCAAAAGATTACCCGTCTTGGTTGTGCTCTGTACAACCTGGCTTTGTGAATTTAAAGTCTGACAGACTTCTCTGGGGAGCTCACTTTTGGCAAAGGTCTAGAAGGCAGTTCCAGCTCAAAGCTCTGGCCAAACCAGTCATATCACACCTTCACAGCAAAAAATCCTTGACCTAACATTTTTATTCCTTTCCATATGGCGTAGTAAAAGGTGGAAAATATATTAAATATAACAGAGTATTGATCTTGGTAATACTGTACCCGGTATACCAAAAGCACTTTAATGCCATAATGACTCCATTCACAGGGAATAAGTTCAATGAGAAAATACAGGTGTTTTCCAACCAATTCACCAGAAGAGGTTTGCCAGTCTGCCAACAGGGTGCAGAGACTCCTTCTGAGCTCTTTTCCTTCCCCACAATAGCCCGTAGGTAAAAGTTTGCAGGAAATTCAAATACTCATGAGCTGGCAGAGCTGCTGCTTCACATGCCCTAAGAAACGTAAACACTTCTGTTTGAGCACATCTGCCATTGCAATACCTACAGCTTTTCCAGAACCAAAGGATTAACTTTATTGTGCTTTTGCCCTGCAGATCTGGTAACACAATATTGTACTTCTAAGTGGACAGATTACTCACAAGTTTCTGGATGCTACATCTTTAGAAACTCACTCTACTTAAAGATAAGTGTTGAATCTTGCAATCCCAGAAACATCCAACTGATGTAAAAAACAGTTATACCAACGGCCAGATGGATGCTATTTTTCCTCAGGTTATTTGGGTTTTCCAAAGTAATGGTTCTATTATTATTTTTTTTCACTTTAATATTAAACAGATGCAGCTTGTTTGTAAAGACCGTTATGAGCCACTTTTTCTTTAGATTTATAAAATAAAACAATAAAAGATGTAAGGAGTTAGAAGGGGGTTTTGTATTACTTTATCATAAAAGGGAGAGACATTACATCAATATAATTACATATGTATTAAAGAGCACTTTATGGACCTGTACAGAGAGCTCCATTCAGCATTTCTAGAAACCAGGTGTAATGCCACAGACATCAATTATTTTATTTTTGGTAGGGGTAGATTCAAATCTAGAAAAGTCATATTTATGTATTTGTGTCTGCTTGTGCAGCTGAGCACATCAGATACCCTTCATTAAATACAGAGACACTTACAGAAGCATTTTCTGTAAATGTGAGAAAGTCAGGTGCCATCTTAATTTCTGGCTTATTTTTCAGGATGGCCACCATCTTGTCCCAGTCTAGGGACTAAGTATGAGAAGTGCTGAGATCTCCCAGTTTCCACCACAGCAGCTGAGAACTCTGCCCAGTACTAGCAAGGCTCAAGGAGACTAAATATAAACATGCTTTGTATCAAAGGAAGCAAATTGTGGTTGACAACCTTCAGAGCACTTTGCCTGCCCATCAATTAGGAAGTTTCACCCATAACTCTGCTCTCCCCATTCAGCTGATCTCTTCTGTGGAGTGGTTCACCCTTTGATCTAAGGAGAACTCCAGGCTCCCAAGTGACTGTGGTTCACCAAAATGTCAACTGTGACTGATTTATTTACACAGACATGAGGCAGTCTAATGTCGAAAGCTTGGACATAAACTGTCTCCCTAAAGTAGATGTACAGTGAGAATGTCCACTCAGCTGAAGGCATTCCATTCCTCACAACCAAGGGAAATTGGCCAAACTGATGAGCTATTTAAGTGTTTTGTGAATAGATATCTCTGAAAAGTGAAATATTTAATCACAAGAAGTATTGTTATTGCTGCTATTTATTTCACTTTGTCTCCAGTTACTTTATTTTATTAGAATATGAGGATTTCTTCTCAATCAGATTATAAAACATCTTGCAGTATAAAAGCTTAGGTTCAGGTAGTGATAATTTTTCAAACATTCATTTTGTCTCGGCTGATAATTGCTATGCTGAGTTCTCATTCAAAAGCAATACTATTATTATTGTTGTGAAATTCAAACATTAAGATTTCAAACACAATTGAGTGAATGACAGAAGTACAGTTTCCAAACTATAAAAATATATTTTGACCTTAGTTTTTACAAGTACTATGCAGCCAACATGGAATGGATCAATTCCATTTTCATGTGGAAATAATCTTAACCAAGGAATTAGCACTTGGCTGGCTGTGAGGTAAACTGGGTTTATTTGACTGAGTTCTGAGAGTTTAAATATTCAACCTGTCAGCCTGGTGGGCACACAATTGAAATGCACTTTAGAGTCCATATTGGCAACATGCTGAGCATCCTCTTTTTCCAGGGGCTTTAGGAGGGTGGAGGCTGCTGAGTACTTCTCAGAAGTTTGTGCTGCATCACAGATTTGCGTCCACAGGATCACTGGACTGTGTGTGTGGGTAAAGTTCACTTCACCATACCATCACTGACTAGTCCTAACAGTAGCTGGTCTGAACTTCTAACTACTAGAATAAAAGGAGGTTCTGAATTCAGGTGATGCCATATGACTTTTAGGACTGTACCATAACACAGTCCCTTGCTGCTTTTACAAAACAGAGTGTCTCTGTCTCCATGTCTCTGAGACAACTTGAAATTTGTTCATCAGTTCTCTCTCTGCCCTGACAAAATATTTCCCTGTGCCAAATGCCTAATTTACCAGTCCTGCATGCAGACACTTCATTGACTCAGTAGGGATTAATAGTTACATATAATTCTAAATTAATTGAAGACACAATTCAAGCTGAGCAGTCCAGGTCTGAGCTTTTCTAGACCAACCTCAATAATACCACCTCTATTATGAGCTTACAGGCAGTTCATAATCTGCATCTGTGTGACCACATGTAATTTAGGTTGACAGGAGTTTGCCTCAGGCAGTATGGCAAAACCCCAGTAACATATATACAGAACAGAAACTAGTCAAGATGACTCCAAGTTTCACAACTCCCCAGTGGCATGGTTTTGGACAGGGGACCAAAATGGGCTTTGTGGATGTCACCCTGTCACCCTGGAATTACTATACAGTGTTACTGTCTGCAAAATGATCCCCTCCTGTCCTGCCAGGGGGCCACTGGATATACCTGCTTCACTCTCTGCAAGGATGAACATGGTAAAGACCACCAGTTTGGTACAGTGTGGGAGATGTGGGTTGGGGTGCAACTCCTGCTCTTTCAAAGACACCAGCTGTGAGCTGAAATAAGAGGCACAGCCCTCCATGGCTCAACTTGCATTATTATAACAACAGCTCTTCCTGCCAGGAGCTGGGGAAGGTGACCACACGCACAGGGTGATGTCTGGGGACATGTTCATGGTGTGAGCATCAAGCCCTAAAGTCAAGGTGTGAGTCCTGTGGTGCCTGCAGGAGCCAGTTCCCTGTGCATTCTGGGGAGAGGGTTTATCTTTCTTCCATCAGAACCAACCAATCCGCAGGGGATAAGAGCACTCTCAATATCAAAGGGTATTTAAAGTTAATTGAGATCAAGTCAGGCCATCTGCCAGGCACCACGACAAACCCTCTCCATCCACTGTGCAGGGAGCCAAGGTCCTGTACATTTCCATAGCAGGTACTCCATTCCTTAAGCTGGATGACCATTACAGACTTTGATGAGGTAGGCACTATGAATACTGCAGAGAGATGTTCTCAACTGTTCTTCAAGCTGTCAAGCACTTCATTTTACTTCAGTGTTCCATTACCTTGCACTTCTCCTATGGCTATATTTGGCAGATTTTTTCTACTGATTCTCCAGACCAGTTGTCCTCTCTCTTTGGCAAAATTATTAGTCAGGAATACAGACCCAGTTCTGCACTAATTTTTCAACTCTGCAGATAATGAACATGCTAATAAATATCTTCTATTCCAATAGCATTTATCCAAAATCAAGATGGAAACCTAACATGCCCAGCTGGGAGCACAGCAACTTACCATTAGTTTTATAAAAGTACAGAGTAAAGATCTGAATCTATTTTGCACAGTTGGGTTTTTCCTTTTGGAGAAAAAAATAAAATTCAAGATCAATCTCTGTGCCAGAAAATGTGGACAATGAAAACAGATGTGAGCATTGACTTTTCTGGCCCTAGCTTTGTGAAAGTGCTTCAAGAAACAGTGCTCTGCAAAGAAAAATTAAAGTTATAATAAACTCCTATTGAAAAAAAAAAATCTTGTTAATCTTATTCATAGTTTTCATTATTAAAAAGCCATTTTCCCTCCACTCCAAACAGTTTCAGGCTGAGGTTCTAGGTTTTTCCATAACACAACAATAAAAGCAGAATCTGTAGTGATAACCAAGACCAAAGATAGCCTCCACAGAGTGTTCACAGAAGCAAAGTAAAAATCAAAACTGCTGCAGAGAATAAATAAATACTGTAACAGCCAAGACTTTATGCTGGCTTTAAGGCTCTACCTGCTGAAAAGCAGCTGCTTTTAACTGCTGTGGCCTCTTTGCCACAATGTCTTAAAACTTCACACCTAAATGATCACATTCTCAGAGAGGCACTGTTTATCTCCAGGGGAGTTGAAGCAAACACAAGGATTAAAGGCTTTTTCACCAAGGTATTCAGATATTTATATCCTGATTGTTTTCAAAGGGAAGGTAGGAGCCTGAGCATCTTCAGATTTTCTAGGTCTGTGTGACTCTGGAGGCCACAGGACAATGATGTAGCAGAAATTGAAAGCAGGAAAGAATTTCAACAGGAAATTTTATCCAAATTAATTTTTAACTCTGGTCTTCCAACTACTGGTTAATACCAAATCAACTAGATCATCTTTCTTGTGCTTCATATCATCCTTATTTCCTAATCCTGCTCTACATCTGCACTCAGGTACAAATACACAATGATGTGACAACAAAAATGCACTTTATATCTCTGCAAAGGACAGACACCTGCCATACCAATGCTGCCACACACATGTGATTCTATAAAAGAGCTCTGTAAGTTCTTGAGACTCTTCATCCATTTTCATTTTGACCAAAGGGCTTTTGGGACACAGCAGCTGGCAGGGACACTGGGCAAATGATTTGTATTTGAGAAAGTAGTTGCCATCCTACACCATTTTAAAGATTTAAAATTGAGAAATTAATTTGCATTAATTTTTGTGCCATGATATCACTTGGGACAAATTCCAATAGTGTATTTTCCACCATCTCCAACTCACTGTTTAATCTACTTGTATTCCACAGTGTTTCTTGGTTTTGATCTGTATAACATAGAAAATAAAGAGATTTATACAGCCAACATTTAAATGATTGCAATAACTATTGTAACAGTAAAATAGCATCTCTAATAATAAGTTGCATGAATGTACAGTTTGCATAAAGTTTTGAAATTCCATAATCTCACATGCTTAACTTTTGGATGGACAAGGAGGCAGATTGTTTATATTGTCTTTTTTAATATGGTCTTCTTGTTAGTTTACCAGCAGAAAAGTGAATTTCAAAGGCTTGTACCTTTCTGCCTTATTTCTCTTGATCCTCATAGGAAGAGACCAGGGTCTTCCAGGTATCTATGGACCCCAGGATGACAATTATTAATTTACATGCTTAAAATGAAGCAGTGTTTGGAGGTTTGTTGAATCAGCAAATACAAGCTTACATTAATTATTTGATGAAATTAATATTAATTTTTAAATAAGTTCTTAGATGAATGTAAATTGGTTATAATGGTAAACTTGGCTCTATTTCACTTAGTACTCTTTGCTTGAGTAATGTGTACTTGGAGAATATTTCCATTTTACCACACTATTAATGTGCACTAATCATGTTTTTTCATGTAAGTAAATAGCTGGGATGTTGCACAGAACTTTTTGATCAGTGTAGCATGATTTAAGAGAATGGTTATGCCTTTATTTGTCTCATAATCCTGCTTAACCTCTATATGAATCATTACAGTAATATCTATGTTAATAACAGCTTCCACATACACATGTATACAAAAGTTAAAATTTTAGCTGCCTTTTATTTCAGTAGATTTAAAGTGTCACTGTATTTTTCCATTGAAGCAAAATACTGAAAATATGTCACTTATCATATGTGTTTTCTCCCCCCATTGACTTTTTTGTCACTTCATAAGTGATATCAAATTATGTTGCATGATTTGAAAATCATGAGCCTTCTGCTTTTCAAATCCTCACATGAGAGAAAGGCCACTTTTGTAAGTTCCCTGACAATATCCATATGGAAATCTCTTGGGAATAGGAAGGCATCTTGGAAACAGACACCAACAATCCCATTTCAAACCTCATGAGGCAACAGACCAAGCTGGTTCTCTGCACACCTAATGTATGTCTGGACTGTCTGCCAGTGGATTTCCTGCACCACAGCTGTGCCCCCATCAGAACTGGGGGGCACTGGAGGAGGGAGATCACCATGTCACCATTGCATAAATCCATCCAAGTGAGGCTCTCTGGTCTTTTCTTTCCTTCCCCTCCTCCCCATCTTTGCTCTTCCATAGATTCCCCAGATAAAATTTATCTCTGTGTTGATTTAACTGTTCCGTCCTTATGGCTTGATGAAATGCAAACATTTTGTTTTGCAACAGACCAGTCAGAATTTGATTTGTCAGGCTTTGCATAGAAAGAGGCACTACACTCCATGATATTTTCCTTCCTCACTACATGTCATGGGCTACAAACTCTAAGGCTGTAGTACCTTGTCTTTGCTTGGTGTCAGTTTTTGTGGCCTCTTTTCTGACTTTTTGCCATAACAGATTGCACAGATTGGCACTTCTCAACAGACCACACAGGAATAATGCACTATTACACAACCCTGCTCTCTCCATCATTTCAGTCGCCATCTCACTTCTTTTGTATTTGGCTGGGATGTGCTAATCTTGAGTTCCAAAGTGTTAAAGAATTAGTTGCCACCTTGAATATGGGGGTGCAAAAAGGAGAAGAGAGTCACGGCTGAAAAAGAAGAGGTGCATAATGCAGGAGTGTGTACCTTGAACAAGATCCAACAGAGGTTTACCTTGTCTGTCACCTGCCTGCTGAGCCTGCTGCTTGCCTACAAAAAATCTAACCTCAGCACTAACACACGTCCCACACATGAGTTCTAGTTGAGAGCCACAAGATAGGGAGCAGGAAAATGCCACTTTAAATCCTGGCATGCCCTGCTTGGATGAAAAGCATGTTCACCCAACATCCTCTGGAAATCCATCATTTCACTCCTGAAACTCATGCAGTAACTTGTCTGGTGCCCCTCCCACCTTGACCCTGACACAGACCTACTTAAAAGAGAGGCCACATTTTTAAAGATCTCAGTTCCTACTTAAGTCCACATGTTTCAGGCCAAAATTCTGATCATAGAAGCTGAAGGAATTTTATCCATTGATTTATGTGGGGCAGGATTTATATTGGATAATTTATTCAATACAGTAAGTTTCGAAGCTTGTGGCATTTCACTTGACTCTGGAGTTTACTTTGCAAATTGTGTCCACTACTGACAGCAGAGACAGAAATTTTTGATAGTTACAGTAGAAACCACATATTTCATACCAATTATATTAGAGCATATTGGGGAATAACCAATAGAGACATTAGATAACTAATAATCACAGCTTGTATTTGCATAGGACAAAGCTTTTCATACACCCAAAACAGCTTTGAGAAAGAGATAAGCCATAATCAATGGAGTTAGCCAAAACAAATATGTTCATGAAAAATTATTAAAACAAATATACCCCCTTGTAAAAGCAATTCATTTTAATTCTCTTCCCTACTTACCAAATTTGAAATATTTCATAACAGGTCAGAGAAAGATATTAACAAATCCAACTTCTAGTGCATGCCCTTTTCTGGAAAAAAAAAAAAAAGGAAAAAAGAAAAAAGTTTATTAGAGTAGTTCCCTTCCCATAAAACAGTTTAGTTCACATTTTAAAATGCAAGCTCAGACTTTCAGTAATTTCTCCCCTTGTATACAAAGTGTATATAAAGTACTCTTTTAAGACGAAGTTCACTGCTGCTCACTGCACACATATAATACAAAAGTGCATTGGGGTAAACCTGCCTCAGAATCATTAAGTGGTTGGTAATACTGCTGATTATATTCATTATTAAAAATTCATTGTATGGTTTTTCATTGCAAGTGAAATACCTCAGTCTTGTCAGCCTGAACCTGATCTCAGCTGTATCTCAGATGAATCTCACCCACTTTAATGGAGCAGTCAAAAAATATTCTATTGTACTGACTTATAAAAATCAGCCTCCCTTAATTTCCCGGCACCTTAAAAAAGAGATCAAGTGGTGTGTCTGATGATAAAGATTTTCTCTTTCCTAAAAGAAGGGTAATAATTTCAAGCACTTGCAAACGTCTTAGAATAATTGATCAAGCCCATAGGTCATGTATAAACCTCATTTTCACAACAAATATTACTATAAAAATTGTATAAGACACTAAACATAGTTTCATTACAGTTTGGAGTTTACCTACATGAAATCATCTAGAAAGGTCAATTTATATCCACAAAAGTAGGTGATATCTATACTCTGGAATGAGGTCATTCCTGAAATTATCTGCTTTTCCAGAGAAACACTGCATATACTGGTCAAATTTCTCAAATTTTCAAACACACCTTTCTCAATTCCATTATTATTTTCAGTTCAGCTCAGCTGAACATAGCAGTTTGCTTTCTCTTTAATGATGCACCGAGTGAAAAACAACATACAGCAGCCTTTTCAATCACAGCAGAAATACTGCCATGTTCTGATTTTTATTAATTTTAATAGAGATTTTAATTAATTTTAATTTCAATAGAATATTTAGGACAATTTTAGTAAAAAATATATATTTTTTCTGTTTAATCAAGGCACTATTTATAATGAAGTGAACCAAGTAAGAACCAAATTACTTTCTCAGGTGTGTATACAGTATCACTTATTAAATCCTCCACCTGCAAAGCTATTGAGTTGTTCACATATCTCAGCCAACTTAGTTTACTTTGTCTTAACATAATCATTTTAAAAAATTAGTATTTATTTTCGCAAATATCATCATGTTTTGAGATTTAAATTCAAAGTAGTAGAAAATAAGTTTAGAGTTTTCCACTTCATTGATAAGGGGATGATTGCTTCCTGGTACATCCTATTCCTTCCATAGTCTGTGCCAATCCAGATTTGTTACCTGCATTAGCCTGTTCTCAGCAGAAGATGCTGTTTTCCTACAAACTAAATGAAAACTCCTTTATGTGCATTGACATGGGAAGCAATTGCTAAAAGGATATCTTTCTTGTTTTGTCTCACACTGCCCCAGGGCTGAGCAGATGACAGTTGTGATCCTTCTCATTTACTGATTATAAAACCTGGGAAGAAAAGAGAAAAACCTTCTGATGAGGTGAAATCACAATCCCTTCTAGAGCTACTGGATAATTCACCTCACATTGCTGATTCAGTTAGATATATATATTTTTTTCCTTTAGGATAGGAATTCAAAATAGAATTGCAAGGTGATTAGACGATTTGTAAAGAATTTCTAAGTAGTATTTACAGGATATCCTTGCTGTGTAACAAACATTCATCCAGAAGAAAAAGTGCCATAGGGAATATACAGATATGCAGATTACAAACATGCAAATTAGAGACAAATTAGTAAAAAAATATCACTTAGGAAAAGAGTGTCAAATGAAGAGATCGGTATAAAAAATGGTAAAAAACAAACAGAAAAGAAAAATGTCTGCCTTTTTAGGAGGAAGAGACAGACAATAAGGCTAATTAAAATGTTGGTAAGATGAGAACAGGGCCAAGAAAACAGAGACATGAAAGAAGAGTAAATACTTCAAGTATATCTCAGTTAGCTACCAAATGAAAGAAGTCAGGAAGCCACAGTGATGGTCACAAAGAGGGAAAGGTATCAAGAGGGAATCAGAAAAGATGGGCATCAGCGGATATTGTTTTCTTTGAAGAGGGTGGCAAAATCCTGCTTGGAGATCAAAGGAAGTACAAAGGAAGTGAAAGGATTTATTGACCAAGTGCCATCCTTAGCCCACATACTCACTTGTCTAACTAGAAAATAGCTGAAATTCTTGGTATTACATAATATCTCAGATAAGTACAAGCAGAATGTCAGCTTGGAGGAGACAGCAGACAGCAAGAATATCTAACAATTTCTTAAAACTCCTATAAAACAAAAAGTAAAAGAAACTTCCTGAGGATGCCAAAGAAGGTAATCTTACACTCATTTTGAAAAACAATTGCATAAAGTGTTATTTCAGAAGAACTTTTACATTGGAGCAAAATTGAAAAGAAGAAAGATTAATGTTTTTATAAGGTTAAGTTTGAGCCCTTGTGTTCCACCTTTACTGACATTTGAGATTAAACAAGAGATTTCACTTCTGTAACAGTTCTGCCTGGAATTTTAGTGAAGCCATAATCTTATTAATTTTCACACAATTCATCACAACGTCATAAATGCATGACTTCAACAAACAAACTACACCTGAAAAAAGTTGTTTGCATTTCAAAGATCTCTAGTAGATTTAGATAGTTCCTTAGCTGAGAAATTATTACACTGATAGCCTGAATTGCAACAACAACAACATGAATGTGTTTTCTTCATTAAAACCTTTCTATGTGGAAATGCAATCTAATGATCATAGGGGATGTGTTGCTACCCAGATCTATGTACAAGTGTGATTTCTGCAGGGGTTGTGTCTGTAACTGTGTTATCTGTGCAACATTTACACCCAGCCCCAGTAAGACTGAGGATTTATTATGCTGAGCATCATAAACAGAAGATGCCAAGGTAGGGTTTCTGCCCCACACGGCTCAGTCACTGGGTAACTCAACAAAGAAAGATATAGAAAATAGGAATGAGTTGAAATTTTCAAGGCCCAGCTGTGAATCAGATTCTCCAGGAAGACAGTGGGGACGTGGCAACTTTAGTGACACTTTTCAGGAGGGTATCAGAATCTAGGCTGATGAAATTATAAGAGGAGGATTTCTCATTGTTTGCCACACACAGTATTCTTTCCTCACAGTGTCAAGTCTTTCCACACTTTAGTCAAGTCTTTCATCTCTTTCCCTCTTTTCCATGCTCAGGTGCCTCCTTTTGCTTTCCCTCTCTTCATAGTTGCCTTGTGTCCTCTCTTGTACTCTCTGCCACTTGCTCCTGGGGCGGGGAAGCAGCAAAGAGAGGGATTGGGATTGGGATTCTCATTTTGGTGAAAGCTCATCCCTAGTGAGACATACTTGGGCAAAGTACCAAGCTCCTGTTCACAAAAACATCTCACTGGACAATTGTACATCTAATTTGCCATTTTCACAGGCAACATATTCCCTGATAACCAGGACAATTATTTGTGTGAGTAGTTACTGTATTATGGGAATGAAAATCAGCATTGCAGTGATTTGTTTATTTAGTTTCCCTAAAAAAAAGGGTGTCAGCTTTCATATACATTCATGGCACTTGTCTTACATTGCAAACCATTAGTAAAGTTATTGATTGTCATTAGCAAAAGAATCAAACATTGACTGACAGTAAAAGCCAGTAAAATATTCACTTGTCAGCAAAAATGGCAAGATAATTTAGAACTTTTCATTGCTTTGGTATAAGTTCCTGGACTATTTGAGTACTTTTAATATCAAAGGACTTTATTTATCATTTTTGAAATGATGTGTTCTATAAAAATTGACACATATGACCATAAACAGAAGTAGTAGGAAACCCAAATTGATTTGAAAAATGTACTCCAAATCGCACAAGTTAGATCAAAATTTGAAATCTAGATATGAGTGGGAAGACAAAATGCAACTGGAACAAGTTTCCCAGAGAAGTTGTGGATGCCCCATCCATGGTGGGGTTCAAGGCCAATTTGGATGGGGCTCTGAACAGCCTGGTCTAGAGGAAGGTGTCCCTGCCAGTGGTAGGGGGATGAAAACTGATGACCTTTAAGATCCCTTCCAACCCAGGCCACTCTATGATTCTATGTGTTTGAAAAATGTTCAAATTGAGTAAATATTTTGAGAAGTGTTTTTTTCCCTTCCCCACTGAGGATCATTTTCAAAATCAACTAATTTAGGAACCTCTGTCCTAAGTGCTTTGCAAATGTAGTCTCTAATGTTAAAGCATGGGTTGCATAGGCTTGGACACAGTGGTGATTGCTTCTAGGTATCAGTACCTGTATTCCCTGTGACCACCACGTGAATTAACAAGGCAAAGTTCAGTTTCAACACCACTGCTTGACTCATTACCACAGCCCTCCTAGTAAGTGAGGTGCTTCACAGGGAACCTGCAAAACAGCTGCCCTCTGGGTGTCTTGTTTTGGCGGCCTTTTCCATCTGTTTTACCTGTTTCCCTTTCTGAATAATTTATTTCACCATCTCCCTAAGTAGAGCACCTGGCCTAGGGCTAACTCTTCCACCTAAATTATTCAGAGCTGAAAACTCTTTGGTTTATACTCAGATAATGTAATGACTTAACAGGACAAAACCCTTAACTTTGAAGCAACTGTGAATGTTTCTAGGCTCTGGACTCTGTTAGCAGTTTGAAAGGTTGGCTGTGTAAACTATGTACAAAAGAACCACAGAGATCCTTCCTCCTCAAACATCTTCAAAGCCTCTTTCAGCAGCTAAAACTTTCCAAAGCAGGGCTTTTTTACCTTGATGCCTCTCTGCCACATCTCAGTCCCGCAGGAAGCCTGAGGATGCCTCCGTGTGTGTGCACTGCAGCTGGCTTGTCCCTGCTCTTTATGCAGGAAAAGACTCTGAAAATTGGCTGCAGAGCTGGACTTTGTGCACGTCTGTTCTCTTCACAAGCAAGTTTTTGTTCAGAAACACCAAAACCCACCCCTGTGCAGTGCTCCCATCCATGGTCCATACTTCACTATCTTTATCTCAAGAACTCTACAGTTAAAATAATTCCTCCCTACCTCTGTTCCTAATAGCACAGACAGCTGCCACACTCCAGCAGAAAGGGGCTGTGCAAGATTCTGGCCTTGGATGCCACAAACCAGCTGCTCTTAGACTGAAACCTCACTGGTAATTTTGGGTGCAAATTTGACTATCCCTATCTATATTGACTATGGCTGAGGGAAAGATTCAGCTTGCTTTTAAACATTTGTTCCATTTGTTTTCCCACGTTTCCACTGTTTTTACCCTTCTAATTATGCTCAAAAAGCCTATGATCAGCAGTTCTCTCATTACTTTTGTAAATTTTGTATTGATTGTTTGGAAAACAGTACCAGGAGGTGATCTCCTGTCTTACAAGATGCTTACTTCAGCAAGTGTCTTTATTTCTGAAAGAAGTTTTACTTTAAAAAGTCACAGTATCAAACGCATAATTTGAGATTTCAAATCAAAGGATATCTTAAAGCTTTTCCCTCTTCAGGTTAAGAGGGAATGCTTAATTGTCCTTGGTGAGAAAATGAATGAACAGAATATTCATAAATGAAGGAACAGTTTTTGAGGAGCTTGTTTCCAAATGGCCTTGCAGTAAAATATATAAAAGTTAATTAGTGCAATTTCTATCTGAGTTACTCTGGGTTTACTTCAGTGTCACAAAGACAGGCATGGGAAAACAAAAAGAATTATTAAAATGAAATCAGTTTGGGAAATCCAGTGCATTGTTACTTCTACAGTCAAGAAATCCCAAATATTTTTTCACATTAATTTACAGGAACCAACACAGATGCTGTTGAGAGAATAAAAAGATCATATAGTAATCTTTATCATATCCTACCCAAAGCTAAAATTATTTTCAGCTGGATTTTTGTCTGCATAAGTACCGAAGAATTGACACCTTTTGCAGCAACTAGCATTGTCTGTTTACTTTAGGGATGTACATAATGCCCATCACTGTAGTTCTTATAGGCACTATATGAACTGTTTCATTTTCCTCTGAGAAGTTTATCAAGTATCAGGTATTTGCTTTTTGCTCCAGCTTGGGAAATCAGGGTCATGGATTTCAAATGAAGTGCTTTGTACTCTCCAAGGGCAGTGAGAAAACACAATAGTACAGACAAAATCTAATCAAAGTATTTTGGCTTTTTGCCTCCTTTTTATTTTACAATGGGAAAAAAAATTCAAGGTGCGACTCGAATCCCTTCAGGAGTTCCCTTCCTGTGTGCGCCACTCTCGCCAGAAACGGGAGACTGACACAATGATAAAATGTGCTGCCAGGTCCTGCTGCCCACTCAAAGACCCTCCCTCAGGTATCAGGTGCCTTCCCTGAGCTTTGAGGTCAACCAGACACCTCCCTCGAGGCTTACCTGGTCTGAAGGATACAGCTACCCGAAAATCCGCTCAGGTAGAGCAGCTGTTATCTGAGCTAGGATCAAAGTCCCCCTCTGCACTCCAGAAAAAACATCTTCCAAGCTGGTCATCTTTCTCCATGATTCAAATGAATGTTGAATGAGTCTCTGGGGACAACAGTTGTTGTGCTGAGGAGAGAGCTGTCAGAAATACTTTGTTGTGAAAGTTCAGTTCCTTTCAGGGCCTTTTATTATTAATAGTCATCGCTGCAGGGGAGCATTAAACACAGACCCTATTTACTGTACAAATTGATATATTATAAACCACAAAAGCCATCCTGGTGCTTTGCTACTTCACCTTCCCTTTCAGCATGCTAGCGTGAGAGAATCTTTAACCTTTGTGTGGCTAGAATACAGACAGTGAATTTTGGTTTAGCATGGCCAGGCTGGATTGCTCAGAGCAGCTGATTTTTTGAGGATGACTATCTTGAGGAGTGGGTAGAGTACAGTGATATCTGTACTATAAGAAAGCCAAGACATGTTGCTCCATAGTGACAGAGTTCATCAATACAAATGTCAAAGGCATTTATACCCCTGAAAAGGCCACAGGATGCTTATATTTTTGTACCAGATTTGAAGCAGCTCCCTCAGCTTTCTGCTGCCTGCTAGAGCGTTGCACCTCAAACAAAAGATGGATACATTATCTGTAAGTGGGTAACAGCCCAATTTCTTCAGCAATAGCATGTGATAGAGGGGAGGGAATAGCTGCTCTGTGGCATAAGAAAACATGGCAAGATGAGTCCCAGCTGGGGCTGTGGTACCACAGGCAGAAGAGACTTTGCTAGGTCAGTTTGCAGTGCAATATTGGGTTTTAGCAGCTAGGCATAAAACTCCCAGAAATGGACCATACAATGAGCAGTAGAAATGAAACCCAGCAGGACAGTGACAGCCCAGAGGCAAGGCCAGTAACAAAAAAATACAGTCTATTGCACTTAGTAGCAGACAGCCCCTTGACTTTGCACTTTCTGCCCTCTGCACCTTGGAATCAAATTTAAAATGCCTCCCAGGCTTTCAAGAAGGCCTTAAAATCTTGCTGAGGAGAGACAGTGCTCTCCCACTCGCCAGAGAGCAGCCACACGTTGCAGGGGCAGGGTGGTGGATGTGTCACAGAGACACCACTCAGCCAGTGGAGGACCCAGGGCCCTGCAAGTGGCACCTGAGCAAGCTGCAGTGGTGAAGCATGGACTCGGGGAGCCACGGTGTCACCACACAGCCAGGCAGCAGGGGTGACACAGCCCGTGCCAGTGTGCTGAGCCAGCAAGTCACAAAGCACCTCCTCAGCAAGATGTGATGCCAGGAAATCACAGAAG
Source organism: Illadopsis cleaveri (assembly GCA_013399915.1). Lineage (NCBI taxonomy): Eukaryota > Metazoa > Chordata > Aves > Passeriformes > Timaliidae > Illadopsis > Illadopsis cleaveri. The sequence continues at coordinate 752,459 of VXBB01024238.1, read as the reverse complement.
TGAGTGAATCTGCAATTTTAAAAGAGATCAAAGCAGTTCTAGAGAGCAGTTTAAGTGCAATGCACCCATGCTAAAGAGGCAGCACTGTATGGCTGACGTAGTACGGACTCTGTGACGCGTCTCAAAGGCCTCATAGCCCAGGCAGAGCCCATGGGAGACTAGCTCTAAACTCAGACTCACAGTTGTTATAAATGGAGAGCACCAGGTGAAACACAGGGAATCGGAGGGGTGTGATGCCTCTGCTGCTCCTGCACTCCCTAAAGGGGTGTCCCTGGAACAGGGTTTGAGCCACAGCTCCAGGGAGGGTAGATGGTGGATCCGTGGAGCAGCTGCTCTGTGTGGAGAGGGCGTTGTTCTCTGAGGCTGTTGATCTGGTCTCTCATGAATATTGTATTCAGTGAAAAGAGCCAGACAGCAAGGGAGTGGGAACCACTGCTTTTTAAAGTACAGAACATGTACTCAAAAAGAGTGTTCCGAAGTGCTTCTTTCAACCTACAGTATGCTAAAGATTGGTGCTTGGCACATTTCAGCGATGAGCAAAAAAAAAAAATAAAAATCACATCACTCAAGTTTTTTTCAGTTGAAGAGTTTCTGCTATCCAAAAATGATGTGTGTGCTTCTGACTAAAGTCCTTAATAACAACTGAAACTTGAGCCTTTTCTTAGAGAGAAAGCATACTGAGTCTTTCCTTGTTACAATAAGAAAACCCCAAAAAACAGTCCTGTAATTTTGTAACCAGACTTGGACAAACTTCTGAGAAGGACCACACCCCAGATTAGATTATTTAGATTTGTTGTGAGAATAGTTGACATATGTTCCCTTCCCTTTCACTGTCCAATCTTTGTTGTAAAAGTGGACTCATGTTGTGCCAGTTGAGATTAATATTATAACATGAAAGGGCTAGGTTTGTATCATTTTCCATGCTTGTTACATTCACTGATGTGGGAATAGAGTTATATTCTACCTGAACCACTTTGTGTTTTATGGCCAGGATTAACAGCACACAAATACTTCACAGTCTTAGGTGGGTAGAGCACCTGCCCATTGGCATCAAATACTTTGAGTGTCAAAGTATCTAAGACTTTCTTTCAGGCTGTGAAATATCCTTCAGATTACTCTAGAAGATCTGTCACGTTCTTTACCCTGACACTTCTTTTGGTCTTTCCTTAACAGGACATGGCTAGTGACTTCTTGCTCTGCCAAAAATTCCCCTGAGAATGTTGTGTTCCTTCCATTCAAGCCTATATTCCACTAAGTATATTCTTATTACCATCATTGTCACTGGATATAGAATTTGTTGTGAAGTTTCACTGCTCTGTTCACTAGGAAAACAAGCTTATTAATATGAAATTATGCACCATTCTACAGGCATAATTTCAAATATTTCCACTGTTCAGATAGGTGATACTATTTGTAAAACCAATTATTACAGAATTTCATTATTTTTGTATGCTACTTTTAAAATCTAGTTCTTTGAAAGTACTATTATGGTGCAGTCTATTCATTAAAAGCAAGACTAACGTTTTATGTATTTTAGGTGTAACTTGAACCCAGAAAACACCAAACTATTTACATTTATACAAGCCCTTGGAAGCCATTTCAAAATGATATAACAGGAAAATAGTTGATACAATGGTTAGATAACATCAAAGAGTGGGTTGGAAACACAAACCATGATCCTTGTGAAAACTGATTCCTGAAGAATTAGCCAAGAGTGTTCTGAGTGCATTTCTTCTTACTTGTTGAAATATGATGTTTGTTCCTATTCTTCAGGTAGAACCTGGCAAGTCTGTATTTGCACTTGTTGATCTTTCCCAACATAAATCTCTCCATTGTATTCATATCAACAATATGTTTTCGTTACTTCAGTAATAAAATTTCTTCTAACATATGCTCTTTAAGACTCTGCAGTATTTATCAAGTTATTGAGGTTACAGTTACAGAACATTTCAATATAACATGGAAAGGACAATGGAACCTTGCACAGGTGTAAGATCTCTCTGATCTTCTTTTGCCATCAATTAAAAACCACCTACAGGTGTAAGAGCCCTCTGATCTTCTTTTGCCATCTATTTAAAAGAATGTGTGAACTTTGCTGCAGTATATCCTAATAAGATGATGATACATCCTTAACCATAAGACACACACACTGCTCTTAAAAGCCTCTTTAATGTAATCAACTAACAGACCTAATCTCCCATTTTGCTGAAATAATGCCTGGATACATAACTGCTCCTACTCTGAAATGGACACTGTAATTTCCTTGACAAAACATCAGCAAAGCTTGGGATACTAATCTTCAGATATGTTACTTTTCATTTAATAACTTACTGGGCAAGTTTCTAGAGGAAAGATTGAATATGAATTCACCATTTTTTGCGGAAAAAAATTATCTGAGAAGCTTGTTGCAAAGTTGATCTGTGTGTTGCTTAACACTTTCATAGCATGATAATTACTTTGGAAAATGTGTGTGGGGAAGTCACTTCTTGTCCAGACCCACTTAAGCCTGAACTGATTGTCAGGGATGTGCCTTTCCAGGTCTTATTTTGGAGGATGATGAAAACACACCAATATCTCTTGGATATGGTTTGCTGCAAAATTCCACAGTAAGTGTATAAAAATACAGACATGACCTTGCCCAAAATGTGTGCTTACCTCTCTGTATGTGTATACACAACTGAAATACACTGACCAAGGTGGTCCTTACTGACTGGTCATAGATGCAAGACTCTGTCTAACTCTCCTAGCTCCAGGTAAAACTCAAGAGTTTAAAGTGCTTTGGCCTGGAATTAACTGGGGTACATTTGAACAGAGGCAGTTTTATTGAGTTTCTCACAGATTTAGCCTGACCCCACTAGGTATGAGAAGTTGTTTGGGATTTGCTACATAACCAAACAGGAGAAGAAATTAGAAACTTGGATGATTCTTATCTGGGTTACATACTGAAGAATCAAAATTCCCCTCCAGATATGAGCAGGAAGTGCAAAAATATCGGCCAGTTCATATTGAGGGTCTAGAAACTCACACACAAACAGTGAGCATTCTTCTAGCTGGGTGAAGAGTTATTTTTCCAAGTAAAAATAGAAAAGCACCCCAAAAGGTATTTACTTGTATTTTCATAGTGCCAACAGCAACATTCCTAGAAAAGACATAAGTCCTACATGAAGATCTCACTATCTAAAATAATCAAATTGTGGGGGAGATAAAATCACTATGTACTGCTTCAGAAGTAGCCAATAAATATCAGCTACACCACACTGAAGATCTCTTTACATACCCACTAACACAGTAATAGATATTTATCTCAAATAAACCATTTAATTATTTCCTCTTTTTACTCTTGATAGAAAGTGTATGCCCATGCACATTTCATAATATATGCAGAATGCATAAGTGGTCTAAAAAATATTTTTAAAATAATCATCAAATTATGCTTTTGGAAAATTAAATATGAAACTTGGAATGTGAAACAAACAAGACAATTTAGAAAAGATTAAAAGCAATTGTTCTGTTGCCTTGGCAACACATTCAAGGTGCAGCCAATCAGCAAAGTTGATGTATTGTTTTGACATACATGCACATATTTCTAACATAAATAGCAACAGAGACTTAATAACAATAGGTTTTAAAACTAGGAACTGATGTCATTTTAAATGTGTCAATCAAAGAAACCTATGAAAGTGTTTCTTCTATCAAACTGACAGTAAGTATATGCTGGAATGGCTTTATAAGAAATAGCAGACATCTGACAGGTCATACAGAAAATGCAAAATCTGTAATTACATTCTAGTTTCTTGGATTGTGTCCTTTAGTATGCCTAAAAAACTTTGAGAAGAAAATAAAACTTGAAGGCTATGATATATCATTCATTTCTGTAAACAAGTAACAAAAAAGAGAGCAGCATATCTAAGAATGGAGACGAAATATCAGACTGAAATATTCTGCCTAGCCCTCAAAATAGATGCACTTAAACTTCTTGTCTTATTTTATGATTGACTGGTGCCAGTGAGGTTCTGCAGTGTAAGTTTTCAAGGATACTAAAAATTAACAATAGGAGAAACGTACAGAGGAAGATTGCTGATGGGATACAGAGCCTTTCACCTCTGGTCAGTGGTTTGGATCTGGGTTGTGTCAGCACTAACAGGAAAGCATTACTTTTTGACAGGTGTCAGAAGTGTTCATGGAAGGAGTGCATCAGCTATCCTCCTCCAGACCCTGATGCACACATGCCCAAAAGCAACCCTTAAAATGAGAGTTCTTCTTGACAGCCTAGAAATAAAACTGGTGTCTCCTCCCTCTCCCAGAGAAAATTGTCCCTGCCCCTCAGTCTAAGACCACTCTGCCATGGACTGGCCTTTGAATCAACACTGGCCTTAGAGAACTTCAGTCCTAATTGAACAACGTTTTAAAATCTCATTTACAACTGACACACATTTTGAACACATTTTTACATTGCTTCATGGGATCAATAGTCTTCAGGAAAGCTAGGGTTTTACCTTAGATTTTCCAAAACCCTAAAAAAAAAAAAAAAAAAAAAAAAAAAAAAAAAGGCACAAATTAAAAAAACCCC
>VXBB01024238.1:678908-747880 GCA_013399915.1 Illadopsis cleaveri | reverse complement strand
AAAAGAGGCACACATTCATAAAATCCTCAGATACAGAAACAAGCACCTTAGCTTGTCATTGGGTGGGATTAAGTTACCCACTCTGGCACATCATCTTTTTTCTTTTACTTTTTCCAGATTTATATGACTCTCATCATAGCAAATGCTCAGAGAGAGGAATTTCCAACTGGAACACATTGAAAATAGAAAGGAAATAACTCACTATAAACAGCACTGAGGAGAAACAAGTGAACATGCAGGGTACAGCATAATTCTTTGTCAGAATGTGAAAGGTGTACTTTTGTCTAGCAGCCATTATCTTCCCTTAAGAAACACTGACTTTTACTTGGAATTTCAATCTACATTTTGATTGATTTCTTTTTCAGGATATAAGAAGAGTGATGGAAAGGACTGGGGATAAGGACAAGGAAGAATAGAACAAGATAAAAAGTTTCCAGCCATGCTGTCAGGTTTGGTGAAAACAGGCTGAGGATTAACTCTTTCACTGCTGTGAAACCTGCATGTTAATGGAGGCAGAAGAGATGGAAAGTTTCCTCATGCATCAACCTCACAAGGCTTTAAGCTGCCAGCCTTGTGGTAATATCTCTGCACCCAAAACACTGCTGAAGTGGGGACAGTGACAATCACAGTCAAGACTTGACAACAAACACTCTACAAATAAAGTCCTTAACACAAAGGTCTTAAACAAAAATATTTTGGCCATAAATTGCCACTTCCCATAGGTGGTACTTGACTTTCTGCAGCATATTTTATAGAGCCTGAGGTAAGGCAATTCCAACCTGACACACTGTGAATATATTATATCCAAAGAAATTTTCCCCAAAGGTCTATCTGTTAGAATTTGATTGTCAGGTCAGCTTGGACCTGAGCTTAATACACTGTGCAATGTGTGTTTCTCCACAGTCAATGTGCACCCTATGTAGACAGATACTTTATCTAGACAAATCCAGGTTCTTGTGATCTAGGAGTTGATTCCTCTCCCTGGTCTTTCTGCTTGAAAGTCAAATAGCAACACTCCTTCCTTCTGACGAATTATTTTCATAACCCTTTTGCAATTCTTTCACGTATTTGTTCTACATATGGAGCCAGAGGTCTACTTAGAGGACTGAGCCCAGATACTGATGGAGATAAACTAACTGAATAAGTTTGTAACTGGAAACAGAGAAGTAAATTCTTTTAGCTAGAAGTGGAGCAGAGAACTGTCCGTGAGAGCCTGGTCACCTTTATCTCAGAAGGCAATAATCTCACACTGTAACTCCTGTCTTTCATACTACAACGTTAGAGACGCCAAGGCTTGATTTAAGAAGTTGCCATGGCAGAGAACCCACAACGTCTCCAAGTGTCACAGGTTAATTATCCTCTTTAAAATATAATTGATTCTATTATGAATGTCTTCATTTTCCATCTTCAAGCCACATATTGTTACATCTTTTTCCTCTAAGCCTAAAAGTTAACTAAGAGTTAAAAATCTCTACACTGTTTAATGCCTATAGTCACCTCAGTCCAAGCAGAGGGTGATGTATAGCAGGCCCAGTGAGGAGGAGGAAGAGTTGTGTATGGTGAGGATTGCATAGGAGGCAGCAGGAATTCAATAATTGCACCAGAACATTAACATTTTTCATAACCTATAAAAAGATAGATGTCTTTTATAGAACTCTGGTACATATATTTTCTTGTTTTTATCAAACATTTCAAAAATATAAATGAGTGTTGACGTATATTTCAATAAACCTAGTTAGAATTTACATCTCCTACAGTCTCCTCCCATACATTCAAATCTCCATCCCACACTTTAATACTTTCTTTTCCCTGATTTCTTCCTTTTATCCATTATTTTCATATTAAGAAGCAATGATGGATCTAGGAGAGCTCTGTGTGACTCAACTGATAATTCTTTTCCTCTAGAAAATGACTCTTGTAATTGCCCTAAAAGCAAAGCCTCCAGAAGTGATGACTCAGAGCAGGAGGTCGGACCAAGGAGCACTGCTGAGCAGCAGCAAAAGATGGATCTGGGGGGGGTCTAACAACAGCTCTGAGTGCCAGCAGAGTCAAATTGACTGATTAACAGCACACAGGAGTTACAATAAACACAGGGGTGCCAAGTCCAGCCTTGCTGTGTCTGTCCTGAGCCACAACTGTAGGAAAGGACATTGGTCTGCTAAGCTGAATATTCTGCAGGTATTACCTCACACTAATAAACAAAAATCCCTTCCATTCCCCAGTATCAATAGCTTAAGCATTGCCAGCCTGTGCACAAGAGCTCGTGGGAATCCGCTGCTGTGCTGCTCACTAGTTATTTCCATTACAAAATCCCTCAAGAGGTTCCAGTAAGGAATGAAGGCTCCTGGGCCTTATTAAACTACCTGGAAATTCCCAAAGATGAAACAGGTAGTTCTAGTCCTATAAGGTTCAAGGCAAATTTCAAACTTGAGCATCTAGGGGGTCAGGCCTTTGTTGCTATTTAAATATAGCTGTATGGAAAATGAAATCCTGCTGGAAAAGTGAGTGTAAAGATATTTAGAAAGGAGAGAAAGCTTTAATACAGTACTTAAAAAGGGATTCAGTGCATACTGGCTGCTATTCTGTTAGTAATGTTTTTTGGTAATCAAATCAGAGCTGGAACAAAATGCCACATCTTTTATGAATGGGTTGTTAAAGGAAATAGAATAAAGAAATCTGAAGAAAAAAATTCTCAAACAACAAGGAACTAAAGTCCTTAAATTACATAAATTCCCATGAAATTTGCACAAGGTTGTATCTTGTACACATCCCTAAGCCAAACACAAAGAATAAATATGTATTTATGTCTCCATGCAGGGGTTCTCCTCTGTGTTTTACAAGCTGAAAAAAAGAATCCACAAACTTTTACTTCTAGATCTTTCACTGAATTATTCCAGAAGTACAAAGGCAACACAGTGCCTCAGTCTGTCAGTAGCAAGGGTACTCAGTGTTTATAAACTGTATTTTCTTTATTTTTGAGGCCTAAACAGTTCACAAACACTGACTAAGCCTTGTGACCCCTTTGTGAAGAAGGGAACATTATTAAACCCGTTCCCAACAGACAAGGACAGACTGGCAATGCACATCCAGTGAAGACAAGTAAGAAAACAGATTTGGGAGAGCTGCTGCAGATTTTCATTCTCACCTAAAGCAGAGCAGTGAATTGCTTTGGCCCAAAATGTCACAGTAGTTATTCATTATTACACTGAGACCAAGCTAGATAAATCTGAAGATACATGTCTCTGTTATTGGGAAGAATAAATGATCTTGCTCAGAATATATTTCCAAGACACAACAGTGACTGTAGACCTGGAAACATCCAGAGTTATTATCTACGCTGAGATTCCTGGCAGTTAGACCCATTCTTTAAACCATCAAATCATGTAATTTATGATAGTACTGTAAAATAGTTAATTTCCTAGGCAGAAACATATCTTAATATTATGAACATAAAGTTCTTACTAATGTAATATATTTGCCTTTTCTATGAATCAAGATGAAAGTGCATAATAGTTGTAATTATGCTGTATAAAAAGGAAAAGACCTAAAAGAACAATAGGTGTCTGAAAATGTTGTCTACCCCTAATTGTAATCTCACCTAAACTAAGGAACAAGGCATTCTGCACACAGTGGTGAGTATCTGTTAGATTTTTCACTGCATATTCTTTATATTTTTCCTTTCTCAAACTAGTTTGTGACATCCTGCAAAGCCCTGTCTTCCCATAAAGTTGAGTACTGTGCTACATGAGACATAGTTCAGCAGAAATGTAGGTCAATTTTTAACTGTCTTTCCTTGAAAAGGAATGGGCTTGCATTTTACAGGCAAAGGGCCACAGAGGAAAAAAAATAAATTGTGTCTAATAATCTTTAAAATTGTGCTAGGCCCTTTAGCTTAAAAGCTACCAATATGGAAATAATAGGGCATATTAAACCATATAAAACAGAACAGAAATTATGAGATGAGTCTGAGAAGTGTGATGGGTCAGAGGAGCCACTGAAGGATGCTGAAAAAGCCCTTTCAGGTTAGGTGGATGAAGGAGCACAGGAGGAGAGCACTGTGGAAAATTAAAAAGATTTCCCATAGCTGGGCTAAAAAGGGGATTACATAAATAAATAAGCTCCTCACAGTAAGCAATCTCCATAGCCCTGGGTGCCTGACCCACCACTTGGTCACTCCTTCCTTTTCTAGGCCCTCCTGATGGAGCAATTTGCTCAGTTGAGCCCTGCATACCTGGGCTGCCTTGTAATCCTCAGTGAGGGCAGACACCTGTGGTAGCTCAGGGACAAAATATCAACTCTTTCCTTCCCAGAGTCTGGGGGATTTGTACTGCAAAAGTAGAAGCCAAAAAGCTGGGGGAGAGGAACTGGCTTTTGTGCTAATGCTCTAAGGCTGGCCTATGGAAAAAAAACACTATCAGAGATGCAACTGCATGGGAAGTGGTTTGGATACCAAAGAACTTTGGCTACCAAAGAATTCTCATTAACTCTAAGTTACCAACCAAGACAGAAACATCTGCAGTACAAAGCAAAAGAAAAGTCTTCACCAAATGGATAAACTTAATTATCCAGACAAGTTTGGGAGGAGATAGACAAACTGACATGGAGCCCAAATGTAATTACCACAGAGCTTAATAAAAACCTCTCTCATTTCCAGGGCTGTAGCAAAATTTTGTTGTGAATTGTCAGCAGGACAAAGTAGGGCACAGAACTGGCCATTAGGTCTTCCTAGATGATCTAAATCCCTTTACCTCATGAAGGCACTTCACCCTCACCCCCAGGTTCTCATCTTACACTTACTTAATTCGTCCAAAATAAAGTACCAAAGGCAAAACAACTGTGAGTAACTTCTGTCTGCCTTGCAGAAAGCACTGAGTTAGGAAGGTGACAGCAAAAGCGCTGAGCTGTTCTTCCGCAGGTCTGAAACCCTGGAGTGCACCAGGTACTTCGGGGATTCACTGACACAGGGGAGAGGAGACAAAAAGGGCTGTTCAGGTTGCACAGCTGGGTGGGGAGCTCTCTGCCCTGACTGGGGTGCTGAAACCTGGCTGTTCAGGGAGAGCTGGAATGCGCAGGCATCCATGTGCAGGGATGCCTTCACTAGGAGGGCTTAGGAGAACAAGAAGGGTTGTTTTCCCTCTTCCTTGAGGGAAGTTAAAATAGGCTGTATGTCAGTGTGGCAGACAAGGGTTTGGCTGCTCAGCTCATGGGTCTCCTCCCAGCCAGGGGGAGTTCCCTGTTTGGTGATTTCTGGTGGTGGACTCAAAACCCCATCACAGGATCTGACTTTCAGAAAGGACAGAAGATCCAGTGCACTCAAAATCAGGTCAGATAAAGATAACTCAGGGTTAGATCTCCCAAATCACCAGCTCTTCCTGAAAGCTGAGGTCCCAATCCCTTGGTTATACTTTCTGTCTCATTGTTCCTGTGGCATCTCTCAACACCTTCACCTGAGACAAAGCCTTGGCTCTAAAACCCACCCAGACTCCGTGAGATGCATATAGGAAACCTTTGAGGATGAATCAAATGAAAGAAAGAACAATTGTTTCTTCCAAGACTTCAGGGTGTTTGGAATCTGCGTACCTCTTATTCAGGATATATTTATTCTTCTTTTTCAAAATGAAAGTCATATTCTTTTGATTTGTGGGAGGGGCTGCTGCAGCCAGGAACTGAAGCCTCCCTTTTATTGTTGCGTAAGATCTAAAGGAATAATAACAATTAAAAACACCAAAAGACTGAAAGGAAACTGTTTCATCTGAGCACTTAGGTGAGGTTAGGTGGATCAGTCTTTAGCTGCAGGGTCAGGTTTAGGTCACCTTTAGAGCTGGAATCAGGGCAGGTTTGCAGTGTTGCACCTGGTCTGCAGTGCTTTGATGGAGGAGCACAGACAGTAAATGGAGTTCTTGCCTTGTGGCCTGACAGCACCTCACTTCAAGCCATCTTCTCCAGAAAGAAAAATTGTTTAATTCTGGGTGCCCTGTTTTGTCAATTAAAAGTTATACTCTTTTAAGATGAAGCCCATGTTGAAAGATGAGAAATTGCAGCACCTGACATTGAAGTAATGTCTCTGAGTTATGTTCATGTACTTATGTTGAGGTGAAAACCCTTTGCATACACAGGCCTAGTAGAAAAGAGCAGCCCAGTTGTTTAATTTTCCTGTGTTCGGGTAGCTTTGACTAGAAGTGACACCTCCAGAACAGGGACCACTGCAAGCTTACTGAGCTCAAAGTGTTTTCTGATTCCAGAAGTCAGATTTTGCTACCATTAGGTTCATCCCCAAAGCTAAATCTGATCTTGAGGATCTTCAAATATCAGCAACCTTTCTGTTTCCTATGACTCTCATCACTATTGCAGCCTTAGAGCGCTTACGGCTCACCATAACAAACTTTTAGACCAAAATATATTGTGCTGTCTTTTTAGGACAAATTTGAGGATTTGTTGATGTGGATATTAAATATTCTGCCTTAAAAACATAAGCTCATGAAAATCAAGTCCAAGGTGTTTTTCAGAATACTAGGATTTTACCCTGAAACAGCAAAAAAAGGGGATTTTTGTTTAACTCTATTTTAGGTATCCCAGAAAAAGCAACTGATAACTAACTCATTGATTTAGCATCTAGAAATCTCCCTGTAAGTGCCTAAGTTCATCTAATACTCCCTTTGGGTCGCATTTTGCATAGTTTGCTTAATTGTCTGTGAAAGGAGGAAAAATGGATAGATTTGGATCCTCCTTACATTGTTTCAAAGTATCAATCTGTAGCTACAAGAAAGCTCTTGGCCTGAAAGATCTTCACTTTAAGCACACAGGAGGAGCAAAAGAGGTGGCACTGTTTCCATTTTACAGCAGGGCCACAGAACTTTTAAGTGACTTTCCCAAACTAATATACCTCCATTTTTGTAGAGACCATCATGTATCTCCAAAAATTTACAGAAGCCTGCAAAAAGAGGAGTGCTTTGGAGGACCCAGGAAATGCCTGAATCTGTGTTTAAGCTTGGCAGTTAAAGTCCCTCAAACTTTTAAACTCATTCCAAATTTTCAGAGCTGCACAGCATGCAAGTGAGGGAATGATTTGACCGCCAAGATCAAGATGATGTAAGTATTGTTCAAGAAAAATACAGTTGAAAAAGGTTCTAAAAAAGTATCAGGGGCACTTCTGAAGTATTTCTTTTAAAATAAAAATCATAAAAGTACCTCTGTTGACTCCTGCTGTTAATGTGCTTTTATTCAGCTGTTTGGAAACAATATTACTTTGCAGATAGACAGCTACTGTCAAGGGCAGCTTTCTCATTTGTTATGGACCGTGAGTTTGAGAACTAATAATGTGCATTCTTCAAGATGGCAGAGAAAACAGACCCCTGACTACACAAAGAGGGATAATAATTCAAAATAGTTGGTAACTTTGATGCTTTTGAAAATTTTAGTGAGGTAACTTTTAATTAAAGCTTGAAATAAACGTTTAACTTGTCTTGCCATACGAAGTTGCTTCTCAGACATTTATCAGCACACATATATTTAGCAGCTGCCATTCAGTGTAACATCCATGTCTATCATTGTCTACTTGAAGCTCTTTTCATGCACTTCAAGTGTATTATGAAAGAGCAATTTTCTTATTAATGAGCAAACTCTGATTAAGTTACTTAAGTAATTGTCCCACCAAGTACTGAAGACAAAAGACAGATTGTGCAAGGACCCTGGCTCAAAAGCATGGTTGAGAAGGACAAGTGAAATTGCTAGGCTAGAAAGGGAAAGCTGGTACTCAGTGCCTCTTCCAGTAGGAAAGATCCCATCCACACTTTTTGCCATCCTTCAGTGGATGCATACAGCTTCAGCCCAATGGCATCCCCAGAAATATACATGTGGATAAGGATGAATCCTCTGAAAACGATTTAACAACAGGGCTCATTCTTAAAATGCATCAAAAAATATGATACTATATAAGCTTTCTAAATTTTTTTTCATGCCAAATGCAGTTTCTAGGAGTAGAAAAAGTACTGTACACCATGGTCTCCAGCTCAATTTAAGTTTCTTACAATTACATTTTGCATTTCTGTTTCTCTTCCAATTGCTTTTCAGTTTCCAGTTGTGGAGGAAATCCAATAGTACATCATCAGCATTATTCCATATATGCCATAGATGTTTTTAAAGGTCAATTTGTTTATAGGAATAGTTCCATTGAAGATTAATGATGACACTGTTTTGACCCCTCTGACCTTGATGGGCAGGAATGTACTTTTCAAGCATCCAGAGCCCCTCTTCACAATTTGTCTAATCCTACATCTCCCCTGCCCTCGCAGGCTATTTGCTGTTAGTGGCCACAATAGACAAGCAATAGTACCATTATAGTCTTCTCTAACAAAAGATTTTCATGATCATTTTCTAGTGGCTTGAAGATTGACAAGATCCCCTCCTGTTACCCAGATGCATTTTCCCCTCCTTCCTGGTGATTTCTTTTCTTGTTTCCAAGGAGGAAAGTGCCTCCCTGAGTAGCGACCTCTCTCTCTGCAGGGAGACCTGCTAGAAACCACAAACATTGCATGTTAAACCTCCTCCGAGAGGGCATTATGTACAAATGGAGTGCCAGGTCTTCTTTGATAAGGTGTACACCCGTGGCACAACTTAAGAATCAATTCAATTATAAAGACACAAAAATGCCTTTTGAAGAATGTTCCTGAGTGATTCAGAGGCAGAGAGCGCAGCATATATATGAGTCTGACTTTGCCAAAGTTATTTCAAGGGAAGAAGTTGCACAGAATCACTCCAGCAGTCTGATTAACTAACTGGGCACTCATCTGTTGGTGAAACCCCAAGTGTGGAGAACAAAGCTATCCCCCTGCCTTTATCACATCAGTTGTCCTTCAGTGCACTCAGAATTTCACTTTTCTGCAGGTTTTGCTTGTTTTCTGTACAAAACCTGAGCTATCTGAATAGCATGTTTATTTTTGAGAGGTGCAGAATATTTGTACCTCTCACTGGTATGTGAGAGCCTGTCTGATAATGGAGCCCTCTATCACTCAGACTAGATGCTCAGAGAGCAAGGTGCCCTTTCTCTGCCCCAGCCAGCAGTCACTTTGGAAAATTTCAGCTGTGCCATCTTTGTGCCTCTTTTGTAACAAGAGTGGGTCATAGTACTTGCCCATGCTGGAATATTTTCTGAGGGTTACAAGTATTTTGAGGTCCCTCATAAATAGTGGTGCAGATTAAAATAGTAATACAAATGTTAAAGCTTATTTTTTGCCTATGATTCATATGTGGAAAAAAAAAATAAAGACCAGTGCTGACTTTTTCATATGTGGCACTGGACAAGGTAATGTGTTTTTGAAGTGTGCAATATATATTTTAACATACTCTGGAGACTTTATAGGAACATCTAATTGACATTTAAGTATTTGCTTTTCATTTACTAAGAATAGACATTCCTCTGTATTGTCATTAGTAGAAGAGGAAGAACAAGAAAAACACAAATAACATTATTAGAAATCCTTGGATCTCAGTCCCTTCTCTTGCTGCAGGGCCCCTGATGTCACAGAGTGGGGTTGCTGGGTGCCTGCAGGGTGAGGATGGTTTGATTCCTCCTCTGTTGGAGCTGAAGAGGGAATCAGCAAAGGATTCCACTGAAGACAGGATGAGTAAAGAAGACTTTGTTTAAATTTGAATTAGGCTTAAAATGAGATTTTATGACACACACAGGGAGGTCTGCACTCAAATTTGGGATTGATGGCTTAGTTTTGTGTGTAAAGTTGTTTCCCTGAAAATGCTTGAGAACTGCTGTTGTCACCATTTCTATTACACCAGTTCAATATTTTGTTGTACATAATTCAATAAAGAGTTGGGCTCACACCAAGAATCCATAACAAAAGTTACATCTAATGAGGAGGATCCAACTTCTGCTAAAATTGAAAAACATTGAGACTTTTGGTTGAGTCAAGGTCACCGTGTTACTTCTTTCCTTCATTTGAACTATTGAACTTATTGAATGTGTGAAGAGACCCATTCTCAAGTGAAAAGCTCAGCAATATCCTAAGATCTAGTAATTATATAAATAGAACCTACACAGTGCTGAAGAAGAGAACAAATTGAACTTTTCTTAAAACTACATGTTTTTCTTTCTTGCTCTTTATATATTATATAAATATATATCAGCATATAATTATTATAGTTAATTATATTATTACATACATTGTTGTATTATTATATCAGATATTACATACAGTATTATAATGGCATATATTGATATCAACATTATATAATATATAATATGTCTTCTGAACACACTCCGTGATACTGTTCCTAAAACAAGTTAGGTTTTGATAAAATGTTCCTGAACTGCTGAGGTTAGCTGTATTGTTCTTATTTGTTTTTATGGACTCCAGGGTAAGATTTGTTGGAAAATTCTGCTCCCAAATTAAGATGATTCCACTAAAAATGTAGATTGTTGACCTCTACCTCTAATGTTACGTGGGAAGAAAAAGATCACAGCTTATCAGTGGCAGTCTAAAAGCAATCAAAACAATACAGAATTCATTTGCTTTCTCTTCTCATGCAAAGATTGTTTTTACAAGAAGAGTTAAACTAAGGGCAAAGCAACAAAATTTGTCACTGTTTTTTTTCCTTTTTCTTTACTCAGTTGATCTCCTCTTTTTACATGCAATTAGTATTATCCTAATGTAGTCTTTTTATCCATATCCATAGCCTCTCATCTTACTGTTTGCTAATATGATCCTTTCAACCAAAAAGACATCAATACACTCAGCAAACTTATTAACCAGCTATTCTGTCTTACAGGGTGGCAACCTTGCTGCAAAGAAAGGCATGAGTCACTGGAAGCTGTGAGACACCAAGACTTTGATGCTGTAGGCAAAACAAGCTGCTTCATGACATAGTTTGTAAAGTGTTTGCACGGGAGCAAAATTCTGCCAAGAAGTGTTCAGGAGAGTTTACATAGTGCAGCATACAAACTACAGAGCATCCCACAGTATGTGATATTTACAGACATTTAACAACTGTGAGCTTTCCTTCAACAGCAATGGTGCCTCCCTGGTAGATTTTGATCTTGGATCTTTTTCTAACACATAGACTACAATTGCCAAGAGAAATCTTGGTTACTATTCTTTTTTCAGTGCTATGATCTGAAGAAACATCTTCAGGTACCAGAAAGAATAAATAGGTCTCTCCAGTAGAACCATGTATTGCCCCTACTCTCTTGATCAGTTCCTTGGTGCCAGTTTTCAAAAAGTCTCCAAGACAGAGGAAGGAGTCATGCTGGCTCCTGCAATATGAGCCCACTGGCAGCATTGTTCCCAGATGGGAAAGCAGACCTCTAAGTACTAGGAAAGCCTTTCACCAACCTTGGCTGCCCCTGGGCTGAGACACTTTAGAAGTCTAACTACATGCAGCTACACTACAGCAGGCTGGAAAGTTAAGGGGAATACAAGCAAAGTGCCACTGAAATCTTGGAAGGAGGTGGAAAATAATAAACACTCCAACTGAAATTTGGCCGAACACATGTTATTTGGTCTAAGTGCATGTTTACATTTCTTTGAAATGTTCCTAAACGCTCCCTCTGTCTGAAAAGAAAATTTCAAAACCATGATGAAAAAATCTGTTTCAGATCATGTGTATTGGTTTTAAAACCAGGCATAACATTGCAGCCAGCTCTTTTATCCAGAAAAGGTGCAACTGTCATATCAATTTAGAACTTCAGTCATGTTATTTTAAACCTGCATCAGTAAAACCTATAACAAAACATGTCTCTGTTGTCCACATCTTGCATCTGGAGCAAAGTTATGCCTAAGTCTGATCTCTAAAACCAATATGGAAATTATATCTGGTATGTTCTGCACTTTGTAACATGGTCCATGTGGACTTTTTCACTGCAGTGATAACACAGCTCTACACCCCACCTGGTAAAAACATTAGACATTAAAAATGACAGCGAATATACCAGAATTGCATAGGAAAAGGTTGCAATGTAAGGTTAAATCCAAACATCTACATTTATAGGCACTATCTGGCACCCCACTTTTAGACAAAGGTATCTTACAGTGTCATTTCAAAGGCTTAGTACTGGGTTTTCAAGCTGGGAAATAGCATAAGACCACTGTATTAAGGAGCTGAAATTTTGCTGACATTATGGAAGCTCTTACTAGTTGGTCTCCTACCACTTGGTAATAGTCTACAGATGCTGGGGAAAAACACTCTCAAAAGGCAATTCTTACATATAGAACCTCCCAAAGCACAGGCAAACATGACTTCACACAAGTAATTCAGGAACTTGTGTTACATATGGCAAAAGTATTTATAAACCAGGATTAGAATACAGAGAGGTGCCCAGATGAGACTCTGCTGTCACCTCTTTGCACCAAGTAAAAGGAGCAGAGTGTCTTGCAGTGCTGGCAAGGCCACTGTTGATGCTTTGTGGATGCCCACAGTGCCTGGTGTGGGTGCCACACCAGAGATGATACTCTGTGCTCAGGGTGGGCCGGCAGTAGCCCTGAACCTTATGATTGTTATCCTTCCCCATTTTATCCCAGGAGATGAGGGCACAATGGTTCAGCCTTGAAAGCCTTGCTTGAAAAACAGGGAGCCAAACATCATGTTGTGATGCTGGAAAGAGCATCTTTTCACAGTAGAATACATTTCTTCCCAATTTCACCCTTCCTGCAAAGCAGAGTGAAAACTCTTGAGACTGAATTCCTTGCTAAATCGAAACCATACAAAGAGAATTTCCCCCCACAAAAATTATGTGAGAAAATTTTAAAATTGCACAGTACTGTCTTCCATAACACAGATTTCCATCCATAGTTTCTTCCCATCTGAAGGACTCATCATACTGCCAAATGTTTGTGAGAGTAGCTATAAATCTACACATCCATTATATGACATCTACACAGAAGACACTGACTGAATACTTAAAAATAGTAAAAACACCTGACAGCTGTTGTTACCTGTAAAGAGATAAAGATACCTTACAATTTGCTAACAAACAAATTTAATATTTCCAAGCTACAACATATCAGAAAATTCCATAGAAGGAAATTTTTGTGTGTGCAGACCTTGTTTTTACAACTTTAAAACTTTAGGTAGCTGACACGGTGCCAACTTTTAGGGGTAAAGAAATCACCTGTCTTATTTCCAAGCTGCCACAACATGTTTCAAGTAGATGAAGGCTCGGTTTCATTACATTAGCAGTGTCTCTAGGTGCTCTTTGATGCATCCCTCCCATGCTTAGTAATTTAGTAACAGGTTGGAAATGAGCAGAGGGGTAAAACGAGACTCTGTTGCCGGAGCAACTACTGCACACCTCTAATTTTTGAATCAACAGACAGCAGAAGTTGATACTTTACCACAGAGTATGAAGAAATACCTTTCAAAATTTTCTATGAAAGCAAATTTGTTTTGTTCCAGGAGTGGCACTTCCAAGAAAACAATTTCCTAAAGATAGCCCAGATGTGCTATTATTGAGCTAAAATTCTAATAATAAATATTTAGCTTCATTTTGACCAAAAAAATCTGGCCACTTGCTCAACTGCAAAGCTCTAGGAAATAATCCTGTCAACTGCTTTATTGCCCAAAAAGAGAAGCATTTTCTAATGGTGTGGACACTGAAATTTTGCTCTGTGTGACAGAGAAAAATTAAGCACAACAAAATAACTTGGTTTCATCATTCATGCAAGTATGTAATATAGAAAAAAAATCAGAAAAAAAATGGTGAGATGAGTAAGATTTCTGCCTTCTCAGTATTACAAATACCAGGACAAGCTAAGGCCAGACTGCCTCAAGACACTCACCTGACTTACTCTTTCTTTCCTGGATGACTGGAGACTTTGTGCCTGACAACAATTCCTTTGAGCATTTTTGCTCCTGGGAAAGTACTTTTTTATTGACCTGGGGGAAAACAAAATCCTTTGCCCTCAATTTCCTGGTAGATCCTAACAAAGTGAGCACAGATACGGAATGAGCTGAGGTTGGATGGAATTGTGGCCTTGCTGTTTTGTGATTTCTGCTTGGACTTCCTGCTCCTTGAGTGCCATAGCAGAATGTAAATCCTCCTACCTCATGAAAGACTTGGAAGTTTCAGTTGGAAATGTGAAACCACTGTAGTGGAAATGCAAAGCCATCAGAGCAGGGACATTGTGCTAAGACAGCCTCTACCAAAGAGCTCCTTTCTTAGCACTGTGATGGAGCCCACTTCAGTAATTGCATCCCATTGGATTTGCTCCACAGTACATTGGGATAAAGACTTTAATAACACAGGAAGCAGCATTTTAATAATCTTTTGCCTGATTTTAAGTACTGTTATGCACTAACTTCTACCAAAATCCTTCCATTGTACAGAAAGCACCATATTTGAAGGGGTCAGAATTCTTGCAATGTATTTAAACTCCATTTTTGCATATTTCATGTTCACTTAAAAGTGCATTACCATCAGTTCTGCTTCACAATCCAATCACTCAGAAGTGAGATAATGGTTTCCTGACATCCTATTGAACTACAGAGTATTTTAAATGTGGACAAATTCTTTTTCTCTCACCTCTCACCTCCTCATCAGGTGTAACAATTCCCAGGACCTATAGCAGCTTCCATCAAAGACTGACAGAGTTTTGTCATTGCCTACATAGCAATTGAAAGCTGTTTACTGTGGGTATAAAATTCTGTCATCCTGAGCCAGAGGCTTTTTGCTGCCACTGTGACTGCCTGTGCATGGAGTCATCTTTCCTCTTATCAGCCTTTTGGTCTAAGATACTCTGCTCCCTTCATAATCTGTGGCTGTACAGAGAAAACCTCAGAAAGGGCAGTTCATCCCAGCTATTTAGACATGTATCTTAGGATGGGGTGCAGTTTCCTGGAGAGGTATCTGTTTCTCTTCATCCATAAAAAACAACCTCATTGCCTAGTTCAGACTCCAGAGCCAGCTTTCAAATGATGGGGGTCAATGAGAAGAATCCTACTCAAAACCTGATGGAAAAGGAGTCAAGGCCCTGCAGGGTCAATGGGAGCAGCCCCCAGCAGAGCACACAGAACACACAAGCAACAAGAAAATGAATGACCACTCTTGGTGGAGAACTACATTACTTTGTACAGCACTTTTCCAAAGGGTAAATCAGTTTTTCTCCCCCAAGGAAAAGAATATGTCAATTGGTAGTTGACTAAGAGGAGCTGGAGAGAGTGGACTGCTTAATCTCTGGTGTTTCATCCAGGACATGCTTACAAAAGGGTCCCTGTAAACTTCCATCTCTCTGTACACACATGATGCTCACAGTACAAATGGCAGCACACTGGGACATTCAATGACAGCCTGAAAGAGCATGCACCAGGCAGTGGGGACCTGCATGATATGTATTCTCATCAGTGCCACAGGTCGTCAAAGCAGACAAGACTTTCAAAAGCTGAGAGCTGACGTAATTTTTTAAAATATCAGAACAGAAGACATGGAAATATGACTCCATTCCCCTGCTCCCCTGCCCTCTCCCAGTTTAAACCTGTACTGCACTGAACCAGATGCAGCTATTAGGGCATAAGACTGGAGTCAGTAAAGAAGAATCCAGCCCCTGAGATTTAAAGTATTTGTGAAGGGTTTTCAATTATTGCCAGTATCAGTCTGAGTGCTTTAAAAACCTGTACACATCACAGAAAGGAAAACAAAGAACTACTCATACAGATGATCCTTTTTGAAAACTGAGTGTGTGAATGTGGCTGAGAATCTGCTTACATACCTTTAATACATGGACTTAATATGTTAAGAATATAACTTCTTCAAATTCCTTAAATTCAAGAAGATTTTACTTTCAAGAATGAGATGCATTAATAGCAATGTAGGAAGGCAAATGCTTCTTTAAGCATTAAACTCTTCTCCAAAGAGGAATTAAACCAAGAGATTTACAGAGTGTGTTTCCTAATGTATCAATGGAGAAAAAAGAAAAAAATCAGTGTTTTCAAGTACTTCTACTAATGTGTTTTCCTGAACAGAGCAGCCACACTTGCTGCTCACTATCCTCAAGAAGCAAATGCAATTGCACTGCATGCAAACAGAGAAGCTGGACAGAAAGGACTCAACCATGGAAAATATTCAGTGAAACTTGTGGCTATAACACAGATCAGCAAATGCTAAAACTGTTGAAATATTTAAGATCAATGATAGTATTTAAAAATCTATCAAAGGCAGGTATAACCATGGGGCAGTGAGTTAGAAATACTCAAAACTTATTTATCAAGTTTGTCAAGAAGTGTGTGCTAAACCATTTGTAAAGCCAGCTGCATTCATAATTTGAGTTATGGAGATAATTATGCTTTCTTCCATATTTTATCTTATATATGTAATCCAATTGCTTATTTGTATTTCAATGTTACTTTCTTTTAAGGTTCCTACTACCAACATCATCTCAATGACTGCATCACAGTATGCTCTAACCTGTGTGCTCAAGGGCTTAGTTTGGAACTGTGTAAATACCCACTAACCTACTACTAATTAACTACTACTACTGCTACCACTAACCCACTACTCCCTATCTGTTTTTATGGCAAAACATGCACAAGAGGATGCCTCACTGTCTTCCAGAAGTGCAAATGTGCGTCCTACCTAGTCAGGCTTTGCCAAGGACATCACACCCCCTCACCAGTTTCTTGGAGGGCTTTGATATGTCAGTTGAACTATCTCAGTTGTAAAGGTATCCCTGACACTGACAGTGCTGTGTCCTCACACAGCAGGGTTTTCTAGGCAGTGCTCAGTGTGTTTAGGCATTGAGGGAGGTAGTTATAACCCCTCAGGTGAGTGAAAAAGCATCACACTCAAATCACACTCATCATGAAACTCCTTAATTTCTACTTCTCAGACTCAGTGATACCTTCATAAAAACTGTAATTAATTTCCAATTAAAAGATCCCAGTTCAGTGCAGGCTTTGAACAAAAAATAATTTCTTTTCTTTTGAGACTTGTTAGACCACAGATCCATCAAGACCAAGAGAAAAGGAGATCCAGTCTGGCCCCTCTTGCACACAGAGAATGGTTTATCCATCTGCATTCAGCCACACCTGGACAGTGTCTCTGAAAGTAATGGGTGCCACAGATGTCACTGTGAGTCTAATTTGACCTGAAAAACCTTAAATTCTGGTGATAATGTGCAACAAGGAAAGAAGCCAGCTGGAGCTAGAAGCAGTGGCAATTAGAAATAAACATCTTTGTACTGGCAAAATAAACACATTTGATGTGAGAAATCAGTGAGAAACAAACATTGAAGCCCCTGATGTTACCCTGACAGTCCTCTTTTCAGGGAAGAATGATACTTTTTTCTTAAAAACTGCTCACAGATTTTCTTGCATGGCAATAATGCAAGTTCAAAACCAAAGGGTTTGATATAACCCATCAACAGCCACAGCTGGAAGACAGAGATCAGGATGAACTAAAGAGCAGAGCCTGTATGACAGAGGGAAGAAAAGTGGTGAAAGATTTCAGTTTTAGTCAGAATTGGGTTTGGCAAGAATTCTCTTTCAATTCTGTTCAATCATATGCTTGAGTAAGTAATTCACCCAGGCCAGTAACATCTGTTCAGGAAAGGGGCCAACTTTAAAATGTGTTTTTTCATCCCACAAAACAAAGCGTAATCTAAGCTATAAATATACATGTTTTTACTATGCTGGAAAAAGTATCTCAAGAAGAAAAAAAATTCTTTAGTTTAGGACTTTTTGTTTCTAGAGATATTACTCATCTGATCCTGGAGCCTTTACATATTCAGGAGGCTCACTGCTTCCAGCACTATCCTTAGGACTGCAGGGAGTTTGCTCAGACTCAGAGATGTTCTTGTCCCTTATGAGATCAGAACCTCCCAGGTCCACTCTCCACTGGCACATTTTTCACATCGTGCCTAGTAAGAGCTGTTTAGTCCTTCTAACACACCACCACAGACAAAAAAACCACTCCAAAAGCCCTGTTGTCATGTGAAACTAGTGAAAAGCTTCCAAACAACTCAAAATAAACAGAAAATAAGATATTTTCCACTTTGGATTTTTTTTTCTTTGAGATGCTTGATGAGGTCAGTATATTTTAATGAGACACTTTCAAGCAGACACACACACAAAACAAATACTATAGTGCCCCTAAAAAAAACATTTTAAATTGATAGGTGAGTGTCAGTTTTGAAGAACATGACCATGCAGTGGCTTGAAAGCACAGAAAGAAAGCAATCTGCAAGTGCAGGTCTGTTTCTTTTGGCAGCAGAAGGACTTGCTAATGGATTCATCATTTTCTGTTCAGCATGAATGTCAAACAAAAAAAAACATTTAGGGCTCTATTCATCTGAGTTTCCGGGTCTATGCTTGCCAGCCATGGAGGCTCTGTGGCTTTGTGCTCCAGAGCTCAGCTCTGACTCACATTTCCCCAAGTTTGGAAATGAAGGCCCCACAAGACACAGAAATCACAGTGTCAATCCTTGGCCTCTCTTCTGTGCCTCTGCCTGCACTGGTGCAGCACTTTGATGTCCTACTGACTCCACCATCAGTGTGGCCACTGTCCATCTTCTCCTGGTTTACTCATCCTCTGACAGGTTCTTAGATAGCAGCTGTCTGATGGCAACAGATCCTGATCAGCCATGAAGAGCCACAGAAATGGACCCACCAGTTCAGAAGAAAACCATTAGAAAATTAATTGCAATGAGAAAGAGAGAACTGGAAGTGCATTGAAGGAAAAGACTTCCAGCAGGCACCAAACAGGTCACCAGAGAAAAAGGAAGAGAAAAAAGCCTTATTGAAAAGATATTTGGCTTCCTAGGGAAAGGGCTGTTTGTGTAGAAGCTGTTAAATGTGTTTGCACATTACTGTGTACACGTGCAGGAACAAGGGAATGCACCGATCCCAATAAACAGATCATGCACTTGGGACACTTCATCCACTTCAAGGCAAGAAGCACCTTTGCCTTCTGCCTTTTCAAAAACATCTGAAAATAAACAATGTGAAACTACAAAAGCTTGTCTTTACTTTTTGCAGGGCACTCACATGGTGTCTAATGTGCTTCAGATGAGTATTTTCTTTTTAATACGTTGGAATCAGCAAGATGGGAATCTTTCTGATGGAAGGATGGAATAAAGAGAAAGGGTCTTACTAGAAATAATTTCACCATTTACTAGCAAAATACTTTACTGTACAACAGCAATAGTTCATGGCAGGAGCTAAAATTACAGCATTACACTGAAATATGTCATTAGGGTTGGCTTGTTGCTGTCATTTTTTCCTTTAAAAAACTGACTCTCTACAGAACAATTTATAAGAGATTTCAGACACCCAAAATATTACTCGAACTCTACAGAATCATATTTTAGATGTCTTGTTTCACTGATAGTTTCAACAAGGAATGCACAGAATGATCAAACCACATGTAAGTAGCAGCAATTATTGGTACATTTGAGATGAGCACAGCACGAAGGATAAGTCTAAAGAAAGAATAAGACCCAAATACTAAGGGAGGAAAAAAAAAGAAAAAAGATTGAGCAAAAAGGCCTGAAAAGCAGGAAAGGACTAGCTGTCTGCAGGAAGCTTGTATTCTTGTGTGAGTGCAAGTGACCCAGTGTTGGCTAGAATGTTATCTCTATGTGATCTACAGAATTTTTCTCTTAACTGTAGCAACTGAAGAAGAGTGAATTAAAGTCTTAAAGATAAAAAAAAATCAATAAAGAAAAAAAAAGAAAATATTACAGAAGAGCCTTTCAATGGCTATATAAAATGTTGCTCAAATGATCATGGGGAGAAACCCCAAATTTCCATGCTTGCAACAGAAATACCTTGCAAAAAACCCAATAACTCAAACACAAAAATCAGGATCTTTTTCCTTTTGTTTTTTAACTCTATTTGTCAGTGAGTTTCTCTGTTGCATCACTGGGGTTGACACATTAGGTCACAGTAGGCTTTTCACTGACACTTCTAGCCCCCAAAGTAAACTTCTGCCCGTTCTTCCTTTATGATCTTGAATTTTAACCCAATTTATCTGTTGGAATAGGCAATATTTAGCTAGAAACTCCAGTGGAAAAGTCAAAAGGATAATATCTGGCTCCTTGCAGCCTTGTCAAGCCATAAAGGTCAGTGGAAAGGTTTACTCCAACCACCCTTTCCTGCATTCGGTTTTATCTTTAATAGAGAAGTCCTGCTCTCTGTGCATCTGAGAGTCACCCTTTAATAAACCTTTGTAGGTTCCTTTGGTTTGAGCTGCACTGAACCCTGCTGTTCAGGCTCTTGCTATAAATCTGTAGCCCCTAAATAGAGCACCTCTCTTCTGAGAGACAAGGCTTTGTATACCTGCTGTCTGCAGCCAGCTGGAGTATTTCCCTTTTCCCTCCAGACCTGTCTTAACCATTTCCCCACCAGCTGCACGAAATGTGATATATCTTTCATTACAACAGGAAAATTAGGTTTTTTCCTTAATCAGTAGGAATTTGCCATTTGTATTCTGCTGGGTGATCAAGGTCCTTTTGCAAACTTGAGGTATGTGAAGAGAACGTAGAAGGTCTTAGGTTCACCACCGCAGTTACTACCACAGTAATCAAAATAAACAGACCAGTATGTCCACGTGTTCCCAGCTCCCATCCCTGCTTGTAAGTTCAGGAGAGACAAACCTTGCTAAAACTGATCACTTTTCAAGCCCTCAACTGAAAAATCAAAGATTATTGCAGTAGAGTGTACAGCTATAAAAATAACCTTGCACTTCCTTCCATCTGCCAAAACACCATGGAAAACCAAGAGGTCCAAGTCCAAGAGGACAACTAACTTCAGAAAAGGCAAACACATCCATGAGCATCTGAAAATTGCTGCCAAAACAAGAGCATCCTTTCTTAAATTCTGGGGAACAGACTTTTCACTTTTTCAGGGTTGAAAATACAAGGAACTCAAAACCATAAGACCTGGAACTACCTCTGTTTGTCATTGAGAGGAAACAAAAACAGAAGAAAGTGTCAGAGAAGCTTTAACAGAAGAAAGGCTTTGTTTTTAAAAAGAGAAAAAGAATAAATATACTGCTCCTCAGCAATAATCTACCACCCACCACTGTATCTGTTCATGAGGAACTTTTTAATAAAATAAGCAGATTTACAACAAGGTCCATTCTGTACCAGTGGAGGAGTTCCTCTCTATTTGATAACACCAGAACACCATGACAGTCCCACGAATGCCTGTTTGTGTCTATAGGAAATGACCTCATCACCAGCCTCTGTGCTGGGAGTTACCTCATTTCTGTGCCCATTTCTAACACAGGTGGAGTGACTTTCCACTTACTGCCCAAGGTCATATATCTGGTAAATGATTCCAGAACAGAATATGGCTCTTGGTGCCACTTAAAAACCCCTCAGAGTGTGATAATAGAAATTTGCCCAAACAAAAAGAGAAATGTATGAGCAAGAGGTAGAAATGAGAAAGCTGTTTTTTTAAAAAAGGTGGTGTAAAGTGTGTCTCATGTGGCTTTTCAAAACCAACTGTTTAAATACACAAATACTGCTGTTCAAATTTCATCCCTCTACAAAGCTCAAGGGTCAAAAGCAGGCCAAATATGAATCACAGGTTCCTATGTTTTATCAGATTCCTGCATTACTGGGTGCTAAAAAATATTGGGTGTTGTTTTTTTTCTCAGGTTTTTTCCTCCTGCATTCTCTAGCACATCAGTGTCATAAATTGAGTCAGTTTTCAATTTAAATTATGGAAGAAAGAAACATTTATTTGTATGTTATAAATAGGTGGATTATTTAATAGTGCTATCCATGTTCTTTTAAGGTTTGGCTTGGAAATAGAGATAAGTTCCCTAAATGCAGCCAGGGTTTACTTCCAATGTACATCCATGTCGCCCATTGGTAAATCTCATCTATTTTTCAAAATTGAGGTTAAGGTATCTGAAGGTCACTAAAAAAGGGATAATTATTTTTAGGACTTGATTGTTCCTTGGACCTCAACTGCAGGTGCAGTCATTTAATTTCATGAATTACCAAAGTAAATGTAACCAGAAATTATTTTTTCATTATATCCAAAAATTTTTCTGACACGCGGCCTCTAAAGAAAGATACTAAGATTTTATAGTGTTGTGAATAGAGAGAGGAAGTCTAAAAGATGTTCAGTGAAAAAAACTGAGGATGTTTTCACCAATATTTGCCATGTCCTGCAGGTGGGAGTGCTGCCAGCACCTGGTGTGGGAAGCAAAGGTCTAAAAGGAGAGAAGAAGACATTATGAGGGCAAACTGTGCCAACAGGTGCAGGGTGTTCCTTAGAGCTGAGTGCTGGGAATAGGACAACAGACAACTGATGGATGCACTGGGTGGATGGAGGCAATGTCTTAATTACCCACTTTGCTTCAGTGGCAAAAAATAAGTGTTAATTAGACTAGTTACCATAATTGCATGCCTAATGGTTGATGGCAGCATCTCACTCTGGGAGAGTCTGTCACACAACCAAGCTGAAGGCTTTGTGGGGTTGCTAACAAGATCTTGCTCATCCCAAATGCTCTGTTAAGTACTTCAGGAATAAGCCCTCCCCAGGATAAAACCAAGTCTAATGACACATGTGGAGGATGTCTGGTACAAAGATTTCTGTGGTACTGGGACATCTGCCATGAGACAGCCAGCAGAGGAGTACAGGTTATTGCTGATAGAGAACAGATTTGTCATATATAATATTTGAACAAGTTAGGCAGGTTTTAAAATGATAATTTTATATGTCATGACAAAGAGCAAAACAGTCCAGCAAGTGTTACATCAGATTTGAGGCGGCCGCTGGATTCTGGCCATGGAAGAGTTGTCACACAGAGAAACACAGCTACTACTAGTCTAGTAGTCAGGGATAAAGCTGTGCTGGTATCAAGTTATAAATAATAAAAATGTTAAGATTTTTACGTCAGCTATATTTTCCCACAGTGAAAGATTAAAATTCTGCTTGAAAGCATATCTATTGCATTTATCAGGTGCAAAGGAGGTCAGAAGGCTTCTCAAGACACTTTGATTTTGAGACAGCTTCCCAGTGCAAATACTGCCAGGAATGAGCCTAAGAGGTTCAAAACAGAGATTGATATATTTACTAGTTTTCCACTTCAAATTGGGAATTTCCCACTAAAAAGCAATTTGAATTTCTTTTCTATGACATTTTTTTCTTTCTAGTTTTCTCTCTTTGGTGGCGCCCAGAGCAGCCCAGTAAATCCCTGTGAGCTGAGGGAGAGGTCTGTCACCCAGTCAGGAGTACAGAAACCCAGAAACACCAATTGCACAAGAGGGAGTGAGAGCAGTCCTGAAGTTCCAGCTCTACTCTGGGATGTCAGAGCTGGTAGCTGGCCACTGCAAGCCACACATATTTGCACTGGGTCTTGGTCTGGTTTGACAAGTATGTCACTGGAACTAGGACTCCTCCATATTTTAACAAATAAGAACATTCT
Organism: Illadopsis cleaveri; assembly: GCA_013399915.1. Lineage (NCBI taxonomy): Eukaryota > Metazoa > Chordata > Aves > Passeriformes > Timaliidae > Illadopsis > Illadopsis cleaveri. The sequence goes on along the minus strand of VXBB01024238.1, from coordinate 724,500 downwards.
GCTCAAACCATATCCTATTAAAATATTCCTTCCCATGTCAAAAAATGGCTCTATGAAACTTTGAAGAGATTTTGGGGTGGAGGGAGAATGGGAGGATGAATGAGAAGATGTGAGGAGTACTTCAGGAGAGGGGAAAGTTAGAAAAGTGAAAGTATGGGAAGGGAGGGAAAGAAACCATTTGAGACATGAGAAGATAGTAGGGCAGCTACACTTGAGGAAAGAATTTGCCAGCACAGGTAGTGGTAATCAGGGAGGGAAGGTTTTTTCTCTTACACAGTGCTTTGATTCCTGAGTGCTCCATCTAGCATTTGAGGCCTGCAGAATGATGGCTTTGCATAACCTGTATGCAGAAGGAGTAGAAATCCTGTTGCAGGGGAATTGCCAGAGAAAACCTGAATTTACAGTCCACAGCAGCTCCTACAGTCAAGCCCAAATGGAATGTCTCTGCTTAACGGTTGAATTTAGCTGGGAGCTCAAGAGCAGGACCCACCTCACATTCCTAGCACTGGATCCCCAGTCAGCATCCTCAGGGCATCTTTCCAGTGAATTACTCTCTCTAGATCCCATCACCCAGCCAGAAGCAGGAATACAACTTAATTTAAGAGAAGAGTGATGCCTTCTAGCAAGATATGCTGACTCAAGAACAGTCTCCTTCTGTCCCCTGGCAGGGGAAATAACGCCAGCTGCAAAAGAAAGAATATCTCTCTAATAGAGATAAATGACTGGAGTCACACGCAGCCTTCTCAGTTGTCCTTTGAATGGTGAGACATGAACATAAGCCTTGCACCCTCACTTGGCCAAGCTGGAGCAGGAGCCTGGCTCTGCCCTGCCTGCACAGAGAGCCCTGCAGGAGCAGAGCAAGGTGGACACAGTCCTCTAAGTAGCCCAGCCAGTCAACATTAGTGAAGCCCTTGGTTTCTAAACACTGAGCTGCACCGAATTTGAATGCTCCACTGATGACTGAATTGGTTAGGAATACAACTGAACAGCAGGCTGAATACCCAGCGAGGTATTGTGGGTAATTAGAGATTAATTACAATCCCATAGTTTGTATCATGGTTCAGGGTCAGCACGGGGTCAGTGCACATGGCAAACTTAGAGAGCTGTGACTGGATGGATGACGCCAGCTCGGAGTGGCTCAGCAAAGTGAAGCGTACAGAAACGAGGAGCCAGCGAGGCTGGGGAGTGCACTCACAGCCAGGGCACTGGCGACAGCAGTGACACTGAGTTGTGGGGCCTGCAGGCACTGAGAAAATGTTAACAAGCAGCAGAGAGAATACAGCTGCACTAACTATCCAACTGCAACCCTGACTTTTCCAATTAACCTTTTCCAGGCTTTCTAAGATTTGGGAAATCTGGGGCACTGTCCTGTTGTCAAAGAAAGCTCTTAAAGAAAGAAAAGTAGTGAGGAAAACTGCCAAAAAGAAAGAAAGAAAAAAGTAAAAGGGAAAAGAACTATGCTATTTGATATGGCTATTAAATCTTTATTTAAGGCTAAATCCACAAAAATGTTTTGTCAGGCTGCAATGAGGTTTTTGGTAGATGACATTCATAGGAATGTGGAATATATGCTTGCAGTTCAAAGCCCATTTATCATTAAAACCCTCCCCCTCCCAGTGCCAAGAACAATTTGTCATATTTTTATCAACAATCAAGATATGCAAATAGCCTAAGGCAGCTGAAAAGGCAAATCCATAACCCCAATATGCAAAATAGACAAGTGATAATGTAGTAGGCTGAAGATACAGAACAGAAGTGTTTGGTGGAGAGAGGAATAAATCAATATAAAACTCCCAAGTGGTCATTTTTTGGCAGTTAATTATTTGCAGGAAGTTTTTCCTCTTTTAAATAAACCTTTTTTTTTTTTTTTTTAAAGATCATTAAACTAAAAAGCGAGCTTGTGGCATTCAGAGGAGGGTGAAGAGGAGCCTGGTTCTTGCAAGGGCCAGCTGGAAAGTAGAGGATATACCCGTCCTCTTGTGTGCCCCCAGCCGTATCCGCAGGTGGCTCCTGCTGCTGGGCCCTGCTGAATGAGGATCTGTGTAAATTCCCAAACATATGAACATCAGTTCCTCTCTGTACAACAAGGGAGTATTTTCCCTTCTGCCTGAATTTGATTTCCAGAGGCATCTGTGCATTTGCCCAATTCCTGCCCAGTGCTAGGAAGCATTTCAAATTATTCTTCTTGATTTCAAGGGTGGCAGTAATATTTATGCTATTTCAATAATAGATAAAAACATTCCTCTTTCTCACATCTGGTTCTCTGGAGATGAGGTTCTCTAGAAGTGTAAAGTTCGTGATTGCATTGACAAACTAATACTGAGGATTTTTTCATAATTTGCATCCATACGTATCAGAGCTTTTAATAGAAAAGCAGCTCTCTAGAATTACCTCTGTTGGCAAATGAAAACAAAGGAGAAATGAAGTGAATTGACCTTAGTAGAGCAAGAGGCAGGAGCAGAGGTGAGATCATTATCAGTCTTGACTCCTAAACCAATATCCTTGCACCAAGCCTCAAGGATAACAATCCATAAGAAGCATCATAATTTTTACCTTCCAATATGCTCAGGATTACCTCAGGGTTCTTCTTCAAATATCTAAATCAGAGAAATGAGCCTATGAAACCCTCTGACTCCTGAGTGGGGAGGGGTGGGAATGACTGCAGGAGCACAAATCCAGAAGAAGAGAGACTTAAGAGCAGTTCACCTGCCCAGAGGGCTGGGGAGCCTGAGCCTCCCAAGGGAGAGGGTGTCCAGTTGGAGGTAGCGGCATGGCTGCTGCAGAAGGAGAAAAGTTGAAATACAGCAGTATGAAGACCAGAAGGGGCAGTGATAGCAGCCTGTCCAGCACTTTCCACTTGGTTTAGTCAGCTATCCCCTGAGCATGCAGAGATCTCACTTTTCAAGAACCAACAGTGTTTTCTGCCGTCTGTGCTCTGCACAAATGCTACATAATTTACACAAGGGGGTTTCACTCCATAAAATAAGTAGTATTTGAATTTCTCAACTAAAAGTACCATTCCACCCTTTCAGTTGTATCAGATGAACATCACAGCTATTCTGTCTGTTATGTTTATGAGGCTTTCTCTTATACTTTCCCTAAAAGCAGGTGATTTTGTATTCTTTCATCCCAGGGTTACTGAGTTCTACAGAGCCATTACAGTGCAAAAATCAAAGAGCTTCTGTGTTTAGCATTATAAAAAAGAATAAAAAGTACGTAAGGTGCAATCTGAAATGCTTCCTGTAAAAATGTCTATTTTCCAGTAGTGTATAAATATGTTTGGACATGTAAACATCTTACTCATGGGTCTGGGAACTGGGGGATTTCCTGGTACTGAGTACTAATGCTGAATGCTTTAATGCTTAGTGGGAGTGCCTGACCTGCCTGTGCCAAAGGATTAAACCCAATGCCACATTTCTGCTTACATACAGCACTGAGCTGGGATGGGAGTGAGGGGTGATGGGTTAAAGAGATGCTGGAGGGACATCACTCTCCAGTCCCTTCCATTATATCCAAAATTAATTTATGGTTAAAGAGAACTTTGTGGCTGAGATGGTGATGATCCCTCTCCAAAGATCACTGCAGGTTGTCCTTTTCTATTTCATTGCCATGTCACTGCATTCAAAGTTCAAATGAAATGGTGTCAGTCACAGAGACAGATGTGTGCACACCTTGGGCATACACAGACACACGTGGCACATAACATTTGCATTTTCTATGTTACAAGACTTTGACAGATTAAAAATAAGGACTGACTGGGTCTATGAGTTCAAAACTCCTAGATTTGGAAAGAACAGGTCCATACCAAAGCCTAATAAGTTTGCATTGTACCCAAATGCAAAAAGTTGTCTTATTTTCTTTAAAAAACACAGAATTATGCATATATCTGTAAACCCCTCAGTCCCACAAGAGAGAAAAAAAAAATCTGACTTATAACTGTTAGCAATTTTAAGAGAAGTAATTTTTATCTGTGAATAACAATTACTTCATCTGAAATATGTTTACTGTTGTCTTCAATTCCCCTCTAATGTAGCCAGTGACCTACATTACACCTGCACAGGAATCCAGTCCTGATTCATGCTTTGTCTCTGGGAGCCACCTTGGGAAAGGTAAACTTTTGGCCTGATCCTAGTGCACAGTTGGAGGTGAATTCCATTCTGGGTTTAAACATATTCATTGTATACAAACACAAACTGTTTTTCCTTGATGTCAGGGATGGTGAGCCAGTTTGTTCACAAAAAAAGAACAATTCCTGCAAGTGTTTGCCTTTACCCAGAGAGTGATTCTCCAGGGACACAAGAGAAAAAGGTTGCAGAGCATCCACAGAGATCTGCCATTTCTTCTACAGCTTTTTGTTCTTTTCATGCAAATCTCTCCAGATAGAGCAAGAAAAAATGGACCAAAATGTTTGTGGCACTGAAATAAATCAAGAAAATACCACTGGTGCCAGGACTCCTCCCTGATTTTCAAGAAGAATTGAGAATATCCTCAAGGAAAGATTCATGCTGTAGTAGAGGCTGACGATGAATTACCAGAATTTAAGCAGCAGCAAGAGAATGATGTCTGGGAACCAGACATTTAATGCAGTTCAAGTGTGTAAAGCATATTTGTAGAGTAACGGATAACTGCTTGTAATTTTCCACTGATTTTCCATGATTTTCAATAGAGCTGTACATTTAAAATCTGTGAAGGGACACATCCTTTTGCAAGCTCTCTATCAGCTGATGACAGAGCTGCATTTCCCCTTAATTTCTCTTGCAATAATAAACCTTGCCCTGCAGCCAAGCTTGTGGCTGAAACATTTGTCATTCCCAGATCAGCACCTAAATGTAAAAGCCAACAGAAGAACATGACAAAACTGGCCACATAATTTCCTCAAAATGATCACTGATCTATGTCTCTACAGAAGCTTCCAAAGGCGGAGTAGGCTCCTGGTGAGCACAGATCCATAAGCCTGTGTTCAGACATGGAAGTCTAAAGAGAGGAAGGAAAAGCCCAAACTCAGACCAGACTGGTAATATGGGAGAGCAAAAGGCAGGGAAGGAAGGCACCTTCTATTTCTAAGGTCCCAGGTGCAAGCACAAGGAAAAACTTCGTCAACAAAGGAATCAGAAGAACAATTTCATTAAAAGGCAAAGAGGATTAGCTGTGCCAGACCTTGGGAGCTGGAGACAACCAACCAAGCTGGCACAGCACTGCAGAGCACCCTGGCATTGGGTTCTGACAACTCACTTCATCAGGGTCTGACACACAGAGAGCTCCAGGAACTGCTTGCATGGGCTGTCCCTCTTCCACAGACCTCCTAATAGATTCTTTTCTGCTGTTTTAACTGTTGTAAAAATTATCATCCCGATGCAGTCTTCACAGATTAGAACAGATATTGATTGTTTTGAAATGTGAAGCTTTTGATGCAATTTGGAATTTCCCAGAGAATGGAAATTCTGATTATAAATAAGTTCTATAGGACACTAGCAAAGGGCAAATGTGGAAGAGAATGGCACAGCTAAGGACTGGGTGAAATAAATTGAGAAAACACACCAAAATGTGTGTCTTGGACACCTTTCTTAAATAGAAACTCATTGTACCAGGAAAAGTTGTTTCAGTCATGAAATAAAAAGTTAAAAGAATGTGTGGTTGGAAAATTCCCTGAGCCCTATTTAGTGTCTTTTGCTAGAGACTTGTTCTTGTTTTGAATTCCTACTCCCATGCAAGGTGAACCAATGTATTTTTATCATGTATACACGATTACATTGATATATTATTAAAACAAGCTAATCACTACAGTGGAAAAAAGTAACATAAAATAATTAATAAATAATTTGAAAGTAAGGAGCATGTCCCTATTTTACCATCCCTCATTCAACTACCTCTAATAAACTTTATTAATCATCACTATTGACCAGCCAGTGGCTAACCACTGTGTTACTTGAGACTTCCCAGACCATATTTCAGAAATTTAAGAAAGACAACTCATGTTTCATGGAAGTAATTAGACAGGCCCAGTGGCTAATTATCTGGGAACATTGCAAGAATGATTGACTGTCATTTACTTACTATGAGATGAGGTATATTTTTTCCAGAAATATATCTGGATGTTGCATTTATACAAAAGAGCAGGCAGACACATTCACAGAGAGGTGAGAGTGGCAGTGACCAACAAAGTGATCCCAAGCAAGTGGAAGTCCTGGTGGAAGCATCTGAATCTGAGTCTATCAACACTGTTAGCAACATTTACAATCCCATTGCAGCAACCTTGCCATTCAAATTTCCTCACATGCTTGCACCATCCCAACCTTGCTCCCTGGCGTTTGTGCCACTAGTTTCAACAGGGATTGGTTTCTAATACAGTAATGCTAAAAGAGGGAAGATCACCAATGATATGGTCTTCCAGGAGAAATCAAAGAGGAGAGAACTGATGGATTCTCTGTTCTCATTCCTGGGTTAGTGCCCTTTGGCATTGTGATAGGGTCATGTCTTCTGGGATGTCACCTTAGCACACAGAGACAGATTTGGGTTTAAACTAAAATTTACCTCAACACATTTTGGAATTGCATCTACCTCTTCGTTCATTCATATAATTTCATCTGGGTGACGTCTTTGATGGAAATTTAGCAAGGTCTTAAAAATTTGAAGGAGTTTTTAGCCGATAGTAAAACAATCACTTACTTTTCTTAATCAGGTGTGTACTTATTACAAACTCCTGAAACTCAGTTTGGTAATTTCATATCTAAACTAACTCCCTTTGGATTTTTTTTTTTTTTATAATTTCAAAACAACTCAGTTAGATGCCTTGGAGAACAGCTTGCTGTCTGATATTACTTTCTACTTCATTTTTGCAGGTGGCATACCAGCACAGAAAAAAATTTCAGACCAAATCACTCTTCCATCTGCTTCTGTCTTTGGTAGGCATTTAAGCAGAACTTACTTATTTTAATCTTTCTATTTGACTGACATTTTCTGAGTGGGAGAATGACATACAGTATCAGTTCACAATTCTTTAATGGCCAATTGAGAAATTAGAGAAAAATCATGATCTCTGAAAGAATTCCTGCTCCAATAAGTTATTACTGCAAACACTAATGACTTTCTTATTATCATTTCTGTATGACAGAAGCATCAAGTGACATTACTTTACAGGCAAAAATCACTGACAGCTGCCATCCTTAATCCCAGTTCAGGCCTGCTCTAGGCAAATCTTACATTCTTATTATTGAGAATTTGATTAAATATAGGCAAGGTCAGCACTTTCAACAGACAACTCATTTTTCACTTATCATTTTATATTTGTGTATGAACCACCTACATTATTAAAAGATGAAGAAGTTTATGAAGAACAGTTTTATGGAACTCTATGGTTATGATGCTGCTGTTTGTCAGAGGTGATTTTATTTACTGTTCTCATCAACACATTACATACTGATGGACAAATTTACAATCCAAAGAGAGAAGTTCAGAGTATAGGGAAAGAGGAGGTCACACAAACTTACAGATGAACCAGAAACTCATCAGTAGCAGAGATCAATTCTCATGGTTGTGAATTTGGAGGGATTAGGAGTCTGTGGGCTTCAGTGCTGCTAGTGAAGTTCACTGTAAAGCACAGGTGATGAACAACTTTTTTGTAAGATTCTAATGAAAACCAAAATAGACTCATCTATTTTACTTTTGCGTGTAGAGTTTTTGGGTAACTGTTTGGACAGAGAAGTACAATTGCCATGGACATTGCTATTCTATGCTGATTAAATGGATATGGTTAATGATGGAAAAATAGAAAGAAGATTATTTTAATTTCTTTTTAAAGAAGGTTACACACCTATTTTTTCTAAACAAATACTTTTTTTTTTAAATGCAACAAATTACTAAGTTTACAAAATTTATATCTTTAATTACCAGGCTTTTCCTTGATAGTCAAATAAATTATTTTTTTCTTCAGCCTCTCATAACTGTTATGCCAGTGCAAATACAAAATTTACTTATCTATGGGTAAATGCTCATGCCAGTTTAGTAAGGCTGAGTGATTCATTTGCACTGTGGTATTCGTGTACTATAGATAGGCTTCATGAAAACTTCAATGATTATAGTTAATAAAAGTGAGCTCCAGTGACAGTAAAATACACTCAGGGTACAATTAGAGACTAGGTATTGGATGAGTAATGAATATGAAGCTAATTAAAATTCTACTACTCACCAAAAAATGGCTGCTAAAGCGTGATTCAGTGCTCCTAATCATTCTTTAAAATATTATTACTGTACATGTAAATAAATCCTTAGGCAGTTCATTACCTACTTTACGTAATGGGATAAATTTCAGTCTTTAGAAACTTATGGATGTTTTACCCTGTTTCTAAAGCCTAGACATAATTTGTCAGAATGAACACTTAACAGAACTCTAAATACCTGTTTCTGAATATTTGCTAATAATTTATTCTTCTTACATACGTCAGTGCTGCTGAATTAACTGGGCTTGTGACTTGGCAACTAAATGTAAGCCAACAATTTATTGGGGAGATTTTGCCATAATTTTCACTTTGAAAAGTTTGATGGCTATTAAACCTGGACATACAGATTACATCAAGTACCTCTGAAAACTCTCCCATACAAGTGAGAAAATCCAGAGGTGAAGATACCTCCTTGCATGGTGGACTCTGTCCAAAACATCCTTAGTGAGCTTAGGAGGATGAAACACTCTTCTTCCATCCCCCATCTGTACCTCATACACAGATAGGGAAGGGGTAAATCATACCATGATGGTTAAGGGCTGTAATGCCCCAGCAACACATTTTTCAGGCTTGGAGGGTCATACTTTTGTTTTCCACTTCAAAATTAAATTCTGTACACATTTCTAAACCCATTTTTCACTTCATATATTTCACTTTCACTTCACTTCACTTTTGCAAGCATTCATTCCACAATTACAGGGGAATTAAATCAGGAAACAAATCAGGAAACTCAGATGCCAATTTGCATCTGAACACTCTGACTTCTCAAACTGTTAGTTAGCCTTGGTGTCTAGCTCAGGGCAGAGCTAGACTCACTGTGTCTGCTCCCACACAGATGTTTCTTAGGAAACGAGTGGCACAAGAGTTACAAGACGAAACAGAGCAGCCTGCAGAAGTCTCCAGAAATCAAGTGGAGTGTCTGTATGTCAGGACTCACTTCAGCAAAAGCTAATTCAGGTCCTGTTCGAGGCTCATACCCCAGGGCTGGACATTTCATCAGGCAGAAAAGCTGCCTTAGACCTCCATGCACTGCTACAGCCAGGGAGTCATATCAGGCACAGCTCTACATTTCTAATCCTCTCCTAACTAATAATTAGTTCTCTATCATGGACAGGCACAGGATTAGCTTGCAAAACAGGAAACAATGCAAGAAGCATTACTCAAGCAAGTCCAGGTGTTACCCACAGTACCTGAAGGGAATACATGCATGGCAGTTTTCACAAAATTATTTCACAAACACACCAGAGCTACTGAAAATAAAGCACATTTCTAAATTATTATAATGCTCTCTTTTTATGGGAGTGCATGGACAGAAAATGTGTCTCTCTGTTCCTAATGAGTGTGACCCAACAGTCTTTTATGATTCATCTCAGTGATGTCTCTACAAGGGTAGTGGCCAATTAGCCATCATCTTCCCCCAATAGCAGCACAGTCTTGTCACCAGTGATTTTAGTTAGTTAGTTGCTAGGAGGTCTGATATTGGACAGAAAATGAAACAAGAATCAGTGCTGAATAACCTATGGATATTGTTCTTTTCTTCCTATAGATAACAGATATCACTGGAGAGAGACTAGACAGGGGCTGTAGTCACAGTGACATCAGATATATTTTTACTGTTTCTTAGATCACATACTTTTGACTGTGTACATTACATTAAACTACAGTGGAAGCTCTTAAGGCTGAAGTTACTTTTCACAAATGAGGATCAACCCTTTTCTTTGAGGTGTGCAGATCAGATATGTTTTTGTTATGGTCACTGTTGATGGTCACACAGTGTCTAAAGCAGATTCGCAGAAAAAGTATGAAACAGAGTCTGGGCCTGCCAATTGTCTGAACTATTCTGGAAAGTTCCAGTAACCAGTAAAGCTTCAAAGATGTCAGCAAAGGACACTTGCTAAAGAAGTCAGTGTTGGCTTTCTTTGCAATGGCAGTATGCAAGAAGGAAGAAAAAATCAGTCCACAACAGTTTGAATCTCAGAGCACTGGCTGAATAATTTGCCTTTGCTTAGTCTCTGTCTTTGGCTTAGTGACACATATAAATGCAACCCTGGATGGTCTGAGGTCAAAGGAGACCCAAATGTCTGGATCCACCTCTGCCCTGTAACTTCTGAGTCTTCCAGGATTGTCTACTAATGCAGAGCTGGCAAATATTGTACCATGAATTCACCAGCAAATCTTATGGTGTCAAAAGGGAATCTCACCTCTGCAAAACTGCAGAAGGCCACATTCAGAGCTGGAATTAGGGTGGAGTAGGTAAATGCAACTACCAAGAATTTTCTTTCCTTCTGTTTCGATCATCTAAGAAAGGCACAAAGAGTAAAACCAAATGCTGGTCTTTTGCTAGACTGGTAGTTTTTACATAGTGCAATACAGTGCAGTGTTTTCTGAGAAAAATATAAGTAGATAAGTTGAATTTCATAAACAAGATTCATTTAATTTTGCCAAACTGGCAAGGATTACATTCTTTGGCCCAGGCCTTAATTTCCTTCTGAATATGCCATCTCATGATAATTTAAATTTGCCAAGAACTATTTGGTGAAAACCAAACACTTGAATTTCTGCTCACCTTGCCAGTTAAGCCCTGCCCTTTGCCAATAACAAAAGGTTTTAAGATAGAATCTGGACTATTTAACCTCCATTAATCATTCATACTGTTCAAACACATCATCCAGTAACTGAAGAGGGGTTAATGGTAGCTAACTTGAGGCTGTTGTCAAAAGTAGGTTTAACTTTCTATGAACTCACTGGACACAAAGAATGCAGCCTGCTCACTATTCTGAATGTCACCAGCTCACAGCAAACTGATGACTACTAATGGTAATTAAATACCTCTGCAGCTATTTGTACCAATAACAAAGAGTTACTGTCAGAAGTTGAATGAGGTCCATCTGCCCATTTTTAAAGAATGTTAACATTCTGTAAGTGATAAAGCAGATGGCAACCCGAAAAGGGGAGACAAAATCAAACTTCTGTTATAGTCCTTTTCTGGACCTGCTCTGGATTCCCTAATGTTTCTTCTCAAGGACAGAAGCTTAAGAATAAAACTTGCCTACAGATCTGCTTTTCAACTGCAGATTACACCACTATTTCCTTCTATCAGAGACTGTGAATCCTCAGTTCCAGTGAGCTGATGGGGAAGGGCCATTTTACCGCTGCTCTGTCCACCCTCACTTCACCATGGACATGGAACTTGGTGTCAGCTGGATTTGGACAGAGGATGCAAACACAGTTACCTCTCTTGGTAGATGGCAAACTGTGCAGGGGTCAACTGTGTGTATTTGCAAAGACAGCACAAAGGTTGTTCCAAAGTAGTTTTATTAATGTGCTTGACTCTCATGACATTTTTGAGCATGTATGGAAAAGAAATTTTCTTCTCTGAACCTTAATTATAGTATGTATTTTTCTAAAATCTCTCACCCTAGGATTTACACTCCATTCAGGAGAATTATTTAGACTGAGCCCTTCTGAGTTTGTCCAGTTAATTTCATTTGCAGATAGATTAAATGTTCAGCTATTTAGTGACTCTCCTTATTTATTGAGGAGGCAGTCCCCACACAGCAGGCAAAGCTTTGTTGGGCTGGGCTTTTACCCACTGCAGAATAAACACTTTATCCAAGTGACTCCTTGGTGGTAGAAGCTGAGGGGTAATAGAGAAAGTCAAAACTTCTGCAGTTATTTACTGTATTTATTGACTCAGTGTTCATAACAGGCAAATTTATGCTAATAAGAGAAAAACACTTGTTTCCTCTGCCACATCAACAGCCCTACAGTGCATCAGCCTCAATAACCAGGTTGCTCTCTATTGGGGAAATATTTTCACTCTCTGTAACCATGTCCACCTCTAGCTCCAGGAGCACTGGCTATGGCCCACCACTACTACATCTCAAAGACATTTGTGATGCCCAATCTGAAAAACAGATTTTTATTTTCTCTGTCGGGTCACCTTGGCAGATTACTGTATCAATCCAGTAGTGTAATGAAAGCACACACTTATTACTACCATTTTACAAATAGTGTATCTGACTCCCTAAAGGTTTTCTACTGCAGCAAATAATACTATTGGCTGCAATTAAATTTTCAGCTTTCAGCCAGAATTAGAAACTGTGAAAAGACTGGTTTTGATTGCAACGTTTTCCTATTTTCAAAGGAAGAAGCAGCACTGCTATCATTACTTTAGATATTCTTCCCATTTCTTAAGCTTCTGCCTCGTTATTAGATGATTACTCATACTTTTCATTGCTATGTTTGAGAAATGGTTAGGAATTTTTTTTCCTGAATTAAAATGAATAAATTAGAATAATAAATGAAATTATGCTCTGGAGCAGGGAAGTCAGGGACAATTTAGAGATAAAACTCTCATCTTTTCTAGCATCATTTTCAATGTCCCAACTCTTGTCCAGATAAAAACCCCAACTTTTCTTAGGTCCTAATTCAGGCAGGCTCTAAGCATGTACCATGTAATAGTCTTGCTGTCCTGGAAAAGTGAGGCTCTCAGAAGTCAGCAGAACTATCATGGGCCCATAGCCATCTAGTTTGTTGCCTGTCTTGCTAAATCAAGAACTGATATGATGTCTGAAATATTCTGTCTGCGTTTGCATCTACTGCTGGTGATAAATGAGCTTGTGTGATGGCCAAGGCTGTTACTGAGTCGTGCCTGTACAACACCATAACCCTGTGCATGTGGTCAGAAGGGACATTTACAAATCTCAGGACACAGGTGTCCCTCTGTACCCATGGCTGCCTGTACAGATGTGTGCTTCCTTCCACCAAAATTGGAGCTGATGACATACTCAAACAGTTTCTGAAAGTCCATTTTGGCCCCTAGAAGCACAACAATCTCCCAGAACTGCTAGTGCAAGCACACATTCAAAACATTATCAATTTTATACCGTCTTGCATAATTTAATTTTTTTCCATAGAGGTGGCAAAGTTTCTCTTATAAACAGATCAGAAATTCCATGATCACTCAGTGCAAATCCTTTTGTTGTGACAAATTTGTTTAAATGCAGCTTCTGGGGACAATATTGGACCTACATTAATTCTGGTAAATTTAGTGTAGTGCATCCCCCTCACACCAGAAAACTGGCAGAAGTCATGCAGCTAACATTACACAGGTACCAGACTGTGTATCCACAAAAACTGTTTTAATTTACCTAAACTGACTTGAAGTAAACTGATGCAATTTCCAAGCATTGATTGCTCTGATGGAAAGAAGGGATGTTTAAGGTGAAGGGAAAATGGACCACTGACTTCACAGATCACCCATTTTACAGCACACTTTCTTCACTGCCATTTGTGTTTGACTGTTGTGCTCCATATTTTTAATACATGTGCAGAAATATAGAAAATAATGAGATTTTTTTTTGTCTGTTCTAGTGAAGTGTTCAGCCATGTAGTCACCCAGATTCTCAGGGAGGAAAGCAGCTGTGGCCTAACTGGGTGTCACTGACCTTCAAGGACTGACTTTATAGATTTCCTCCTCAAGTCTTTTTCAGAGAGCAGCCTCCTCCCCCTTACTTGCTATGGCAAAGGTGTTAGACAGGCTTTAACAGACCCACAGCCTCCCAGCACTTCACAGCCCTCACTGTACTGCACACTGAGACTACCCAGGATTTCGGAGACACGAGCTGGTGAGCTCAGACCCCATTACTTCAAAAAAGACCCCCAGGCACTAGAACTAAAGGAGAATAGCACTTCACATGAACTGAAGCACAACTGACTTTCCACACAGGGGAGAGCAAAATAATTTTTTAAAAAGTTAACCGAACTTTTTGAACATCACCAACGGTTCATCTTTGAGATCACACTGAGCTGCCTGTGAAGCAGCTTCATATCCTGGCTGGCACTATTGCAGTGAGTCATTACTAAGCAGATAACGATCCAAAAGGAGGAGTAAACCTCTCCCGTGCTGACGTAAGGAAATGTGTTGAGGTGCCAAACATAGGTGCTGCACTCAGGCCTGTGTGCGCCTGCAGGCTTCAGGGTCAGATACACCATGTCCTCACTGAGCCATCAGAGCAAACATCACAAACTGCTGACAGCCTTCCCTCTGTGCCCAAAAGCTGTGTGTGAAAGTGCTGCTGAGGACACTTATCAAAATGAGAGAGGGAAGCAAACCTCTACAAATATAAGGACTCGTTTCTTCTCAGCCCTGCAACCTCTCCCTGAAGGGACACTGAAAATCAGCTTTCCAGAAGAATAAAGCTGAAAGGTTACTCTTCCTTGAGGAACTAATCATATCAAATTTATACGTTGATTTAATTAATTAACCTGCTCAAATATTGCATTGGTAGCTGTGAAGCTCTAACAAAGGCAGGCACCAGGCAGACACGAGGCAGTCAAATGAAGTTACAAAACTTCTGCGGTGAATGATTTCTCCCTGTGATTAGATTGATTAATGTGCTGGTAAGCATTTGTTTCATTAGGAACAAACTGCAACAAACTGTTGATATGTCTGCAGGATGTGTATTCACAGTGCTCCTGAATGGGTTTTGAAGCTTAGTTATGAAGTTGTCAGACTCAATGCAGATAAACATTGTGTTTGATATTGTTTTTGCGGGGAGATATTTGCAGATTACATTGTTAATGCATCTCTGAAAGGAAGAAGCATTTATTGTCTAAGAAAAGTGAACTTGTTAGATGATGTGTTTCGAAGATAAAGAACAAGTGCACAATATTTTTCTCTAGTGGATGTTGAAATTTCTTCCTCTGCTCTGTGAAAAATAAGTAAAGATTTCCCTAAAATAGCAAGAAGAACCTCATTATTATCACACTGTTTACAAGAGCCCTGTATATGTTCACACTGCTTTCTGTCTCACTGTGCTCACAAGGTTGTGGTTTGGTCCTTAAATTCTTCAGAATATCAAGATCCAATTTATTGCTGTTTAAACTGCACATGACAGTTCAAATAATGTCCCCACACTCGACTAGAGATTGACATAATGTATTAAACCCAAGAATCTAAGTTGATCCTGTAATGAAACACCTAAAATTTATGAGATGAGTTCATGTTCTCTTTTTGGCTCTTTTGTGCATGTGTAGAGAGCTACACAGTGCTAAGAAACTCCCTGTCACCTTCCTTTCAGTTTGTTCAACTCTTCAGAAATTAAGGTACTGTTATTTATCATAATGGATATTGTTATTCTACTGAGAGCATATTTGAGGCTGGATAGCGACTTCAGACTGTCATTTTGACTGTGTACATGTCCTGGAATCAACTCCCCTTTTCCCGACTATTTTGCCTGCTCAAAGCTGTTATCCATCCCTAAACTCGTTTTCTCTCTGATACCCTTAGACTGAGAGTACAACATAAATGTTGCCTTACAGATAATTTCACTTTCAAAACATGTACTCAAATACCTCAGTTCCTAATGATGTAATAGACCAACTCACTGTCATCTCCCCATAAAAGAATATTATTTGAAGGACATCTTAGAAAACATTCGCAAAGTAGTTCTGGACATAAAAATAGGTTCAATATTTCTCACTGGTGGGATGAGTTCTGTGTGAGAACTACTAGAAAATTAACATATTCCATGGTCTAATGTCTCTTGCCATAGTCCCATCACAAAGTGCATGGACGTGTTCTGTCCACAGGTGCAAAGTTGCACCGATGCCGCTACTGAGCTTGCTCACTATCTTAATTCCTGAATAACTCCCCTGACAGTTTTTTTCCTTAAAACATGCATGCAACTAACACCAGACATGCAGAAATCAATGCTGAAGAACACATAACACCATAGAGATTTATCAGCTCTGTTTGTAGTTCACACTCTCTTTGTAGAAAGACCTGACCCTATACATAAAGCAAAATAATCGAGGTCATGCACATCACAGACAACAGCAATAGAGGCTTTCCTGCCTGTTTGTCCTCTGTGCCATTATTAGAGTATTTGCAAATAGCTATGAAATTCTAGCACCTTGAGTTACTCAATGAACCTGCAGAGACAATAATGGTAGAGTCACATCACCTAACTTGAAGTCCATAATTCAGTCAGATAATCTCAGTTATCCCTTTAAAATCACAGGCTTCTCCACAGAATAAAGCAAGGCACAGAAGTCCTGCTGCATAGGGTCAGCCAGAAACTTCTCTGCTCTGACTGTAAAGGAGATATAAAGTGACTAACTTAGCCAGCTGAGAGAGGTGCCTAAAGCAGAGGCATAAATACCTCCCATAGGAAGGGTATTTTTAGAAATGGGTTGCTAGAACTATTAATTCTAAAAATAAAAATTACAGCTTTACAGTTCATATTGCTACTTGCTATATAGTATATAAGATGCTTCTGCTTTCACCCTCAGGTTTTACACGAGGATGCTTTGTTTTCCTACGTATGAGAATTTTCTGTTTCCTAAGTGTGCCCCAAATTTTCCTGCAAATTAAGATGAAGAGCCCTTGGCCTGCAGAAAGATACATTGGGTAGAAGAAATTCAACGGACCTTGTACAGGTTTCAAAGAAGGAAATTTACATCTCCTTACACCAGCCAGCACTGAAGAAAACCACCTCAGAGAGAAACAAATCTTGAGTGATGCAGGTTAGAACAGAGACACCCCTGTGTAATGCACAGGTTCACTGACATGCACTGCAGCAGGGATGTGCCTGAGAAAATCCATAAGAAAAGAGTGCTTTTTCCTCTGCCTGTTTCCATTCAGGTCATGAGATTGTGGGAAGCAGGATGTAGAAGGGAGGAAATGCTGTTATTCCACATTACAGACACAAAGCCAGGGGAAAAGTCCACATTACAGGCAGCACTACACCTTGGAGACAGAAGCTCTTGGCTTGGAGTGTACATGTGCTCTTTCTCCTCTGGATTCTCCTGGACCTCCATCTGCCCTTGCACAGTCACACTCAATAAATAGCACATATTAAAACAACCTATACAAGGCAGGCCTTACAGCCTTCACTTTCTCTGCAGAGAAAATGACACTGAAAATAGCAAAAAAAGAAATCATGTGTCAGGCCTGCTTCTACACTGGCTGAAATGGAATGGTAAAGCAGGGCAGCATTCCTACATGTAGTTTAAGGAGCCCAGAGGATTACTGGGCCTTCTAAACAACACTCCTGGCAATTTCTCAAGCACAGTGAGCATGGCCACTACGCAGAGCTTTGTGCATAAGCTCACACCAAGAAAGAGTTGGTCGTGTTTCTGACATGACTGGTGCTTTGGAGGGATCCTTGAATACAGCTACGTCTCTTGTTGGTTAATGAGGGCTTTGAAAAATTGCTCATCTTGGCCAGCACAAAAACAAGCATTCATGGAATGGAAACCTTCCCCCTTTAACTGAAAAGCTCTATGTAAGCAAAAGGTTGCTTCATGTTTGACACTGTTTAGCAAAGCGTGGCAATGAGTGAGGTCTCCTGCCCCTTTACAGAGCTTGGTATTTAGATGTGTTCTCTTTTGTGCTAAAAATAACAAAGGCAGTATTTGGAAGAAATCAGAATAGATGAGCTGATACATTATTGATAGAAGTTTCAAGCAGCCTGCCAGTCTGTTTTGTTGTGTGGTTGGAGCTCAATTTTTAATGAAGCAACCTATGAAAATCTGATGGGGTGAAAAACGTGACCTCTAAATGATACTGTACACAGAAGTTCACATCAGAGAGTTGAACTGCCCTCTTTCACATCCCATCAGAGATTTACCTCAACTTGACCCTACGGTTTACAGGCAAGAGAGACAATACCCTGACTCAGACAGGAAAGGTGGCATTAGAGGGATGCACAACTCTGAAAGAGGACTAAACAAACTGGCCTTTTCTCCTATTGTGCAGTTTCCATCATGTGCATACTGACTAATGCTTCATCCTATTAGAAGCACACCCCCAATTTGTTGAGAACATGTTTACTAAAACATTGTTTGTACAGAAAAATCCATGGGAATCATACCATTAAGTGCACCAGGAGCAGAACAGCATGACAAGGAGGTATACTGAATACCCAGAAAAGACTAGCAGAAACAGGTTTTAAAACATATAAGCATAGGATTAACAGAAGCCAGTCCTGGAGCATTTGTTCTTGATGATGCAAGAATGGAGAATTTATGCAACTGGGTTTTTTTTTTGTAAGAAGTCTTCTGTCTAAAGTAACTATTCTACTGTCATTTTGACTTATTCCCCACAGCTGTGATAACATCCCCAAGCTGCAACCAGAGAAACTGCTCTTCCATCTTCTAGACCACTTTTCTAAAATCTAGAAATAAAACACTATTATAAATAATCTTATTTCATTCAATTACCTTCTAATCTGATAATGAACCAGTATGTGTTTCTGTTTACCAAAATACTAATACTTCCACTATGAACACTGGCTAATTTCTAGTTGCTACCCTGTACACAAAATGTAATCTACTGGCCTGGAGTAAAGAAACATTGACGATAAAAAGATGACATTCATGGGGTTATATTCAAGAGTTTACTACTCAAAATAAGGAAAGAATTGATAGAAGATGCTTTCATAAAATTAATTATAAGATGTGATCATATGTCAGGGAGAGAAGTATAAATGTTTCAGCAACACAATACATAAAAAGAGAAGCTCAACATTCCAAGAGGGAACTGTACAGGTCTCTCTACCTGCCCAGGTAAACTGTCCTTATTCAGTTCATGTTCTCAGAGATGTCATGGGCTGCTGCAAAATCACTGATCTGTCTTCAATGACTTTTCCAATTCTTGAATCAGCAATTTTTAATTCTTTAACAGATATTATTGCATTTCTAAATGATACTATATGTTTCTATTTTGTACCAATCTTCAGGGGAAAATTAGAAATACTATAGAGCATTCACTGGCACTTCACAAGTGTAATTGTTAAGGTACAATACAAACATACTATAACCCTCCCATACTGTAACTCATGAATGTGAAAAAGTATTCCTAACATATTACTCAAAGAGCATCACTTGTTACCACTAATCACTTCACAACAAAGTATAATCACTTTGACAATGAAGAACAAGGAAAAGGGGAAAAGAGCGAAAGAAAAGAAGTAGAACAATACTTGTCAAGAAAAACGTCAAAATTAGAACCTTGATCTCCTCTGAGTTACACGACTGAAAATCCACCTAGAGCAGAGAGACTTTTGCTAAGTGTTGCATTCAGAAATCACCTGGCCCTCCAAAGTGACCTACATTCAAGTCATGCTTAATCACAAGACCCCTCTTCTTGCCAGACTTCTGAACTCAGCTCCAGCAGGATATCTTTTCTTTCTCCAATTTGTTTTAACCACTACACTTATGTGCCTCTTGGACTGAGATTCATGGACAACCGTTTTTAAATACTAAGCACCAAATTAAACCTCTTGTTTTGCTACCTGGCAGAATGGAAGAATGACCTTGTGATTAAAAGGGCTGGACTAGGATTCAAAACTCGGGTTTAATTCCTCACTTCATCAGAGGATCCTTGTATGACTTCATACAAATCACTTACTAAATCTCTTTCCACTTCAATCTTGTCATAAAATAGGGATAAATGATTGTATTATCCCTATGGCCATGTCATGAAGATTTGCACAGCCTGTAGCTGCCCAGTGCAATGGTGTCAAAGACAGCAGCAGACTGCAATGATGACTTAAATTTCCCTCCTGGAAATTGTCCCACATACCTTGCTAGAAAGCTTAGGCCTGCTACAGAACCAGTTAATATGATTCTCTTCAACCAGAATGAGAGCACATTTACAAAATGGGAGCTGAAGCAGGACCCTCAAGCCTACTGGAGCAGGCAGAGCCAGATGTGCCATGGACACATTACCATTCACATTCAGCCACTGCTCAGCACTGCTGTCATTGCTGTCACCACTTCTAGTGATTGAACTCTACCACAAATGTTTTGCTTGTAGCAGGGGACCCCACTATTTGATACAACCTATAATTAGAATGTTACAGGACCACAAGTTGGTTCAAGCTTGAAATTAATCTAAGCAGAAACAGCCCCAAAGGGAAAACCTGTATCCTGCACAAAGCATCTTGCGAGCCCTGGGCTGCTCCTGCTGCCCATGCCCTCTGTGACTGGCACAGGGCTGGTGTCTCAGGACACTGTGGGGTGGCATGGACAGCTAAACATGAGCAAGGGTGAACAACACTGCTCCACAGACCTGGGGTCTGGGATTCCCTCCCTCTCCCCTGATGCTTTTAGGGGGTTAACTTTCTCACAATCAGATATTGGGACAATCTAGAGTTTCAGGCCCACAGCCCATCCAGCAGCTTGAAGCGAGGGAGTTAAGCATGATGCCCCTGATAATTTGTGTGTTTCTCATGCAGTTCTGTTTACCTCAGAGAATAGCTCAGATTCATGTGGTGGCTCATCTGTTTGTTTCCCAGGAGTGTCCTCCTCATCAGGTACAAATGACTTGTTGTTTCCCCGTCCTGTCTGCCTCCTTGGTGACGGATAGATGAGACCCGTTCCCTGTGCTCTGGGACTCTAATGTGATCTGGGTCGCGCTTGTGGCAGGCGGGGGTGGCGCGGGGGGAGAGGAGTGCAGGGAAGGGGCAGTTAACACTATGAGAACTAAAATCTCATTGTAGCTGAGCGTGCTCGTGTGCATTTCCAACCTACCTGCAATTCGCTGCCAGCTGCTTCACCAGCCCGGCTCAGGGGAACAATGGCCCGAGAACAACGCTGGCAGAAAAGGCAGAGCTAAAAATAGATCTTTGGAGGGCTAAAATCAGAGGGGCAACATTTTGAGAAAGCATTATTTTACTGGGTTTACTGGCAGGTATATTTTGTGCAGAGTGCAAAGTCACCGTGTTTATAGCCTTGGACTCTTTGAGCACCCCTGAAGGCCTAATTCTACCCTCACTTGGAGGGAAATGGAAAGGCACCAATCCCTTCCTTTTACTTATTTACCTTTACAGTTATGCAACTTACAGCCCAAGCCACAATCCACTGTTTTGCTGGCTGCCTGCCTGATGACAGAAGATGCCATTGTATTTATAAAACCAGCCTACACTCCTTTCATTTTTTCTTTAGAAGCTCATTTTTTAGGCAGTCTTAATTTGGCAGTTACACTTCAGCAGAGATCACATGCACATTTTTTCTTTTGATTCACATAGTTTCAGATGCCCTGCACTCCATTCAAATTCAACTCCATGCCCAGCGAAGCCAAGTTTCACCAGCACTATGACTGAAATCATACATTTCTGGGAACGTCACAGTTTCAACAGAAAACCTTAAACTGACCCCATTTCTGTCAAATCTGGCTAGAGATTCACCAAAAAAGTTCACAAAGTCCTTAACAAAACCAAAGTAAAAGCTCAGTCTCGGCTCTTAATGATATCCACATGAGTTGTGTTGTTGACGGCAGAGGCAGCAAGATTGGGATCCCAGTTAATTAACCTCCACATTTTACACTGTGCACAGAAAACATTTCACACAATTCCACTTGTCTCAATCAACTGGTTCAATTAATAAAAACAGGTCTGGGAACACGCTCCCACTGGATTTGGAGCAACATCTTTGGCTTGCTTGCATTCTCTACATTCTCTGGTAGGAAATCCTGTTGATTCCATTTTCATCTTTCTCTCTCTCTCGATTTGATAAGAGAATCTATGATTTTCCATCATTTCCACTTAGATAAAAATATGTTGTGAAAGGTAATTTTATTGCTCAAAAATAATCTTCCTAATGTCAGCCATTATTTCACTCTCAGTGTGACAACTAGGGTAAGTGTTGGAAATCACTGTATGTTTCAGCTAAAGTATCTTGACAACACAAACGAAGAAGAAAAAGGTAGTCTTTTTGTTAATGAAAACTGCACTGTTATTTTGATCTATAATGGAGAGATTCATGTAAATGATTGCCTGTCGTTTATACTGAAGTAAAATAGAAAAAAAACCTAAAAACCCCCACCAAACCAGCAAGCAAGAATAGTGGTTCTTTCCTCCCTCTTTGAATTTGCTCTTATATTTACTGTAATCAGCCCTTTCACAACATTTTGCCTGTGATAGAATGTTCATGGTTCTCTTAGTAAAATAAATTAAAATCCATCACCAGATTGAGGCTACCACTTTGCAAAAACTAGGGAAACTGTAGCCATGCACTTTTAGAAGTAAATGTTATCCTATTTGTAGATCTATAGGCATGTGGTGCATAATATTATACAGTAAAAATATCCCAACCCATATTTCTTCAATTAACACAACCACCTGTATGTCAAGTCAGCGTGGAGGATTCCTTCCTTTCGGGGATTGAGGGACAGATGATATCTCCTACTACTTCCCTCATACCTCAGGGGTCTTCTGCAATGCTACATTTCTCCCCTTTCTCCACTGCACCTGCAGACAAAAGAGCTGTCCTACTACATCAGGAGTGCAAAATTCAAGTTCAGAGACAGGGAGAAAAAAAAAATGTCAATGAAGTTGGATTACTTAATGGTTTTTTGCCCAACTTGAAAGTTGAATAAAGGAGAGAATTTAGAATTTTTCATAGTTTGCTCCTCTTTCATACCTAGTGAATGAGAACATTGTTATTAACTCCATAAACAGGCTTTCAATTAGCTTTAGCAATCAGGTCTGCAAAGTCCAAGTAGCAGAGAGGGCCACGAGACAACTGGAACCACAGTGGGCAAAGCAAAACCTTGCAGCATCTTCAGTAAAAGTGCTTCAGTACCTCACAGCTCTGGTGGCTTCCTGTGTCAATTACTGTTCTCAGCAATTTATTCACATCTTAAAATTCTCCTCTGGTCATCAGATTTGCCCTTTGCAATCATATTACAATCTCTTAAATTTATGCTTTGCATTCAACAGAGAATTTCTGATGAAGTTTTTCAGCTTGATTTTCCAACTATCCAGAAACTCCAGTTAGTGCTTAAGCAGATGGAATACGTGAAATTTTTGCTTCTTGGATTTAAACATTGAGATGATGCATGCTGGTATTGCATTTGGGCAAAGCTTACTCTCACAAGTAGTCTTTTCTAATGGAAATAGCTTCATTTAAGGGGGAGTGAGCAAAGAATTTGCCGAATTGGATGAGAATTCCCTGAATCTATTCCTGGTGCAGATCTAACTTTCTTTTCAGTGCCTGATGAAGAAAAACAAGTAAAAACAAATTAGGAAACACTTCTAGAATTTTAAGAGATTGAGGGACACAAATTGACAGACGGCAGTGACTCATTGCATCGCAGTTCTGTAGAACAGCAAGAAGTCCCCAGGCTCTTGATTTCAGGAAAGTGATCCTGAACTTCCTGCTGGGGAAAAGATGGAGCAAAGCCGCTCTGGCTTGACTTCCTACCTAATAATACTGCCATATATACATATATATGTAAGTTCCCTATGAAAAGTACAGTGTAGGACAATGAAAATACAGGAATTCTATATGAAGAGTTGGGACCAAGTCTGTGGCAGCTTGTTAATGAAAGAAAAGCTGTCTTTCACTTTGCTGAGAGACACCATTTTGTTTCTGGGCCAGTGAAAGACACTGAGATGGTTCACCTGGTGAGGGAGAGACACTAAGATTTGTCCACTGATTCTTCTTCAGTTGCTTCTAGGGTTTTCCTTCTTACATGCAAAACAAAAGCAAACCATTTGAAAAAAATCGTGCAACAATTTGGAACCATTTCCCACGTCAAACAGGACCGCAGGGTCTGTTGTGCCTTACCAAGGTTTTCCTGTTAAGTTTAACTGCAGCAGTGTTAGGCAATAGACAGGGACCTTGTTCGCCTCTACCTGCTCTGCAGTCTTTTGCCTGTCAAAGTCTTGAAAGATAAATTCATTTTTCTATGCTAGTATTAAAAGCAAAGGCAACCCCTTCCTTCAAACGACTGCCCTTCCCAACTGAAGAAAGACCAAAAGCCTGGCAGTACGGAATGCTACTCCTCTTGCACAGAAATGAAAAGGTCTTCCATAAGCTGGCAGAGTCTGCTGATGTCCAGGAGAGTTCCTAAGGCCCTGAAAGTAAAAATTGGAATCTCTGCCTCTGCCCAAACATGCACACGGTTTCTGAGCTCAGGAGTGGTCTAGCAGGGAATTTCCCAAAGTAAGAAGTTATAGCAGAGACAGGTAAAGATCCACAGTTTGCCTCAGGCTATTTTCCATCACCAACAGACTGCATCTGTAGGGGCACGTATCTAAATCAGGGGAGCCTTCACAGCAAGAATGTAACGAGCCACAGGAAACCTCCTCTGAAACGGGACATTCACAGAGGCCTGAGCCATCCCACCATGAGCTCATACAGTTCCCATAAACCTGCCCATCCTCCATAGCCTGTCTGAGCTCCCTGCCAGGAATATAGACCTGCTGGGCACTGACTGCTTGCACACACACACAGATGCCCACCTGGACTCTCAACACAGGGAAACTCAACTCACACTGATTCACTCTACAATTTAACCCAAGCCCCACAGCAGGAAGGAAATGAAATTCATTATTTCCAGTGCTTCAGACTTCCTGCCACTCCTCTCCTGTAGGCAGCATCCCTGTTCTCATGCTGTGTGTGCTGCTTTCCCTTCTCCTCTGTGAGCAGCTTTTTGCTGTCACTGGTTTTTGCAGGCCAAGGAATCAGCCTCAGATGGTGAGGCAATTCCATTTTCCCACTAGTTCTTCAGCAACAGTAGTTTTAGGGCACAAGTACCTTGAAGCAGATTCACAAACAAAAAATTAGAGCTATCAACAGAGCAACGTTGACCTGTGCTTGTCCAACACAACACATTTTCCTTGCTGGGAGAAAGGGAAGAAGGTGGTGTTAGTCTGTGAAACAACACTTGCATGCAACATACAGTAATAGGGTAAAAAGTTCTGAATTTTCACCAGAATCAATCTACCGGCAGTTCCACCTCAGTTTCTGGGAAGGCAGAAGCAGGTGGTGAGCAACAAACAGCCCACACACCAGGAATATGGGCAGCATGTGCCACACCACTGCTACCCTGAAGAAATCAAGTGCTCCCCTCATAGAAACAAACACCCACGTTCTGTCCTCTTTGCCACTGGGGGTATGGTAGCAAAATGGGCCAGGAAAATGCATTCACAGGGTTGTAGAATGGTTTAGGTTGGAAGGGACCTCAAAGATCGTCTAGTTCCAACCACATGCAGGGAGATAGTTATTCTTACTGCACTATTTGAAGAAAAAGTGGTTTTGTTTTTTTTTCTAAAGCAAAAAACATCTCTGTAGAGGCCTACAGATGCTGCAGCACTTGATGCGCTGTTACTTGTCACTAATGTTAACTGGTGCAAACCACCTCACTTACACTGCTAGTGAAATATGCAAAACAAGGACCAATGATTTTTCATGTAAATTTGTGGCAGAAATCTAAATATCAATTTGCTCTTACTTTTTGTTAATAGCAAGCAACAGGTTTAGGTCACCCAGTCATTCTTGGGAATTGATTTTAAACCTCACACTCAGGCACTTCTGTGTGGTAAACTTTAAACTAGCATGGAAAGGGGCTGATATATTTCCTACAGGAAAGTCTTTGAGTACTCAAGCCAGAAGTAGAAAAAGCTTAAAAAAAAAAATTCACTTTTGGGATTAAGTGGTATTTCCTGAGGTTCACATTTTAGTCAAGACTATAGTACTAGCAGCCAGAACAATCTGTTATAAATTGAACAGACCTAGAAATATAAGAACAAGCCTTACCTTTCATATAAAATTAGATAAGGAAGAAGGACAAAGGAAGCAAAGGCCTCAATATCTTTGAAATACCATGGTATTATGCACCCAACGTCACACTCTGAAATGTCTTAATTTTTATTTTTTTTTCAGCTTCTTGGGGTATTTTTTTAATATGTTTTGAGAAACAACAACCTTGTTTACAAATCCTACCAGAGATGGTGCTTGCTTCATATAAGTAGAGCAGCAAAACCTCCAGCACCACTCTACCTGCCTGAGACAAAATCTAGTTCTGCTCAAGACCTGTGCACTCAGGAGAGGCTCCTCCAGAGCACAGGAGGCAGCAGGGCACACCAGACTGTGCAGAGGACTGATCCCAGACTCTGCCACTCCTGTCAGCTTCAGGTATCCTGCTGCTTATGGCAGTGCTGCATTTCTCTGCAGCCACTCTATTAGGATCCACGAAGAATAAAACAAAATGTATGCTAAATATGATGTCCCAAAACCATAAAACCATTTGGGAACCCTTTTTAGGGACAAAATAGGGAGGTTTAGGGACAAAGGATTACTATTCACTACTTGTTTATATAAAATCTAATCTCATGCAATTCATACTCATCCATATACAATGGAATGTAACTGTAGGGAGCAACTGTCTTATTTTCTCATGCAGTATGTTCATTTGTGAGTGGATAATGGGAATAGCAATGGGTTGGCTGGGCTTGGTAATAGAATGCTTTGCAGGTATGGCAAAAAACCTAAAACACAGCAATTACCAAGCTGAGTCTGCTGTTCCTCAGAACAAAATCTTTATTAGCTGTTCAGGAGGGTATTTGTCCAGCATCCAGCAGACAGGGCAGTGATTTGGGATGGGGACACCTGTATGTTACTGCAGTCTTATTCACCAAAAAAGTTGCAATTTGGTCATGGATGATGTATGACCAGGAAAATTAGCTGATTTTCTCATTTTCATACAGAGGCTTGCCTGATTGGGAAAAATTTTGGTCTTTTCAGGATCTTGAAATTGATCACTACAACTTTATTTAAAAGAGAGAGAGAGAGAGGGTTTTTGCCCATTTTTTCAGAATCAGAACAGAATTCAGAACTTTATTTGTAGGAAAAGCAAAACTAAAAGCCTTGAAGGAAGGAATTTTGACATTCTTTTTAGAAAGTCTACTTATGAGGAAGAAAACTTTCTTGTCTTAATCTATACTTAAATGTAAAAAAGGACTGTTGCCCAAAAGTAGCCATTTTCCTACTTTCTCATGCTAATGTCCTGTTTATAACTGGCACCTTTACTGCCTACCACTATATCAATTTCACTTCCCCAGAGAAAGAAAAACCAGATCCTGTGACTAGTGTACTGGATTGATAATCTAGCCTAATGCTGACAGATAAATGCACTAATTTTCTTCTGTGGTTGGCTCCACATTGCAGAGTAAATCTGCTTCTAACAACTGTCTCAATAGGCTCTGTAACCTGTCCAAGAGATGATGTCAAGTGCTACAAGGGCCTAGGGCTAGTATGGCAGGTAAGAGTTACCACTGGGATAAAGTTACAGGTGAGGTTTTGAATGAGAGGGTTATTTTAAATGAAAACCTGGCTGGAAATACAGATTGTTTTTTTAAAAGTCAAAAGAGTAAAGGAATAGAGAGCAACTTTTATAATTTGGGAGGGGGGTGGCGGGTGTAGTCTACATCTTTTGTATAAAAGTCAGCATGTTCTAAGCTAAGTTATTGCAATGTCCAGGAAACACAAGGAGTTACTTCTCTGGATTGTGGTACATGGGAAAATTATGTGCTTTGCCCTATGTTTGCTGAATTTGCTGGTAGCACAGAGTCTGTGGATCACCAGGGCCATTTGTAACTCAGGAGCAGAATTCAAGCCTGAGCAGCATTCCCAGAGCACAGGAGGGTACTGGAGGATGCTGGTGCCTGCTCCCACCTCCTGTGTTGCCAAAAGCCTCTGTGCAGGCAGGTACCAGGGCTGACTCCAGATGCTGTGCACTCAGACAATGATGACTGTGTTGAAGGCTCACTGGACATACAAACTGCAGACCTTGGAAGGAGACAGGACTTGTTATTCTAAGGCTTAATTCCAATGAGGGGGAAAAAAATGCAAAACAATTAACTTTTTTTCTTTTTTTGTATCATTTCATGCCAAATATTTGGGTCATTCCTAAGAATTTCAGCAGCAATGGCAAAGCCAGGAGGGTTTCAGTGTTGATTTGCTCTTACTGGTTTTCTTGTTGAATTCCAGGATCACTATGCTGGTTGCTACCAATTTATAGTACTTCAATGTTCATTTATCATTTTGACCAAAAGAGTAACTTTGGTGGGCATTTATTGATTCCCTCTTTGGAAAAGATCACAAGCAATAGCTTTTTAAATAAAAAGTGTCTTTGGGTTACATGGATAACCCTGGCACTGAGGGATATGTCTCTTACTCTGCTCTCATGTCTAATATGTTCAATCAGCTCCCACTCCCCTAGCCTGAAACAAAAATAAAACCTCATTTTAATCACATCTTTTTCTCCTGATTTTCACTCTCCACCTCCTGACCTTTCCATGTGAAGAGGATCACGCAGAACATTTCAGCTTTTCTTAGGCTAACTTTTGCTCACTTTGAATAGCACTTATATAGGTCAATAGCATCACTTCCCCTTTCGCCCCCCTCCCCATCACAGAAGAAATACAGGATCTAACCTCTTTAATGCATCAGTTAACAGGATGACTTTTTGTTTGTTTATGGCACAGGAAGTTTGATATTTAAATGAAACTAAATATTCAAGAGAGAAACAAACTTTGTAGATTCTACTCTTTTTTTTTTTCATATTTGTACAGCACCAAGCACATCTGGCTCTGAATAAGGCTCCTTAGTGCTATTTCAATATGACTAACAGTAACAGCAGGAGTACTCAGACCACAAACTACAGCATTAACAATGGTGGATCTATTCTCATTACAGAATATATGAAAAAAAAAAAAAAAAGCTATACTAATAGTGTGTACTGCGGCATGCACAAAATCTCCTGTACATTGTAGGCAAAGTATAGTTCACTGATTTCATTGCTACAGAAAAATGCCAAAAACCAGCCAATCCCTGAATGAAGCAGGTCACTGATTTGGTCATATTCCAATATGTTATTGTTATGGTCACAAAGAGATGATAAAACGTGTGTAGGAGGACACAGAGAGAAACTGTTCTCTGACAGCAACAAAGGTATAGATATTTTGTGCATTTTCTGAAATTTTCTACAATTAGCATAGATTTCTCTTCTTTTTTTTTTTTGCCTTCTTTTTTTTTCCCCCTGAACATTTCTGAATGCCCCTGTTTCCTGAGCAGAGGAAGCTAAAAGTTTCAGTAACATTTCAGACTGACTGTTTATCTTTTAATTGTGTATGACTATTCAGTGAACCCAATCCTGCTCCTGTGGAAGTCTAATGAGAACTTGGGTACTAAATTCCCTGGGAACTGGATGAAGCCTCCAACTACTGACTTTGTAAGGCTTCAGCCATGCAAAACCCTGCTGGCACAAGTAATGCAGAAGAGCAAAAATAAAAATTCTGCTTCTTTGAAATGTTTAACCACAGCTCATTTGTTAATACAGTGCTTGAAAGGTGAAAAAACTCCCGCTGATTCTAAAAAAGTATGGAAAAACGTATTATTTTTTGGACTGAGATGCCTTCACTAGATGTTAGCTTTGGAAATATTTAGACATAAATCAATTTCGTCCCAAAATAGAGTCCAAAAGAAAGAATGGTCAGGAAGTGGAACAAAGTCCTGCATTGTGCTCCGTGGAATACTTGTAGGGATGTGGCACTAGAGGGCACTACCACATCGTCCCCAAAGGCACGAGGACAAAGGACACGGGTGCCCGCCTGCTTAACTTGCACACTCTGCTTTATGGTTTGAGAAACAAATTTTAATCACAATGCTGAAATTATTAACTTTTTTTTAATAGTAGTGGGACTTCAATAACCGGCCATATTATTAAGCAGTTAGTGCATGGAGCCTTCACGCCATAAATTTCTGACTCTTTGCGTTGCAGAGCTCATTAAAAATAGTCTGCACTGAGTTAGCAGTTCTCATCAAAACAATTCAAGGAGGCTGTATTTGGGAATTACGCTGCTGAATTAGCACAACAAACAAGGAATAATATGGGGCATAAGGCAAAGGAAACTTACACTTGGGCCGCTTTCTTTCTTTATATTCAGTGCTGCTCACAGGCACCCTGCCCAAATGAGTTTGGGGGAAGAGCTGAAACTGGGAATCACAGGGGAAAAATACAGAGAGAAATAGAAGGGAATTCCACTTTTCTCTCAAATAAATACTACTTGCAACAACTTGCAATAATTGCCTAACTGCATTTATTAAAATAAATGTGCCTCACTGGAGGGAAGGGACAAAAACATTTGAACATTCCAAGACATTTTTAAGTGTATTTTTAAGTGTTTTCTTTGATGAGTATGCAATGCTTGTTTCACTCAGTGTTAGAGGATAAATACAAATGAAGGTTTTCTTTCAAAGGTTCTTGCTGAGAGAGAGCACAGAGGTCGCTTTCAAGGTGACTGGATTTTTGTTTGAAAATGGTGAGTCCCCTGTTTCTCAAGAAACTCTGCTTTGTAGTCCATTGCTATGCACCTGAAAACTTAGCACTGACTTCCAGGGGAAATTTGGCTGCTCAGGAATGTGGGATTGGGCTCTGGAATTGCAGTCGAATACAGAGAACTTAACAATGCAAAAAAAATTAACCCTTCAATGGAACCAGTCACAAGCTTAAAGCTATTCATGCATACATTACCCTGCTTCATATAGAAGACAGCCAGCAATGAATTTGCGATATTAAAAGATTATAAGGAAAAAAACCCACTGAGGAGGTTTGGGGTTTTTTTGAAAACATGTGGTTCATCCAAACATCTAGCTTCTTAAGGCTTCATCTGATCTAAATCCGATTTCTGAAAGCTCTTGAAACTTGGCATCTAGTTCAGGGCACAATCCAACTCCCTTTAACCAGATAAGTATTCAGCTATTTATAATTGTAGTTAGAGGCAAGCCCGTGGTTATAAAAAGACCCACTAAATTCCTGCACTCTGCTTGGAACTCTGCAAGTGAGCACTTCATTAGTGAAATGCTACTGCTAAATTTGATTCTAAAATCAGTTTATTGGAAGTATTAAATCTGACCTGCTTTATGGCATCCATCAGGTGGAATGGTTGCCTACTAGAATGGTCCAGTTTAAATAGGGCTGGGAAGAAAGCAGAGATGTTTCTGATGTGAGGCCTCCTATATCAGATCCCGATGGGCATCAACAGAAGCGACTCGAGAGCCGTAGACAGGACGGCACCAAAGCTGGGTGAGTGGGTTGCCTGTGAGGCCAGAATGTCTGAACTCTATCGAGTGCTGCTGAGGAAAACAGCTTCAAGGCCACCTGTGATAATTGGGAAGAGAGTCCAGCAGCTGAGGGGGGATCCTGTGGCTCATGGGATGAGCACCAAGCTCCAGATTATCTCAATATGTTTCTTCATTAAAGGAGCAATAAGAGACCCTTTGGCTATGAAGAAAGTGCAGCTGGGGTAATATTAAAAAAAGAAGCCAAGTCCTAAGGTTTGACAATTGTGTGTTTTCCTATTATGAGTTATAGAAACCTAGTTCTGTGCAGACAAGCCTGGGAAGGGATGAGTGAGCAGAATGCAATGTCTTTCCTAATATAAACAGATTATTTTGCATTATGGCAGATTTAGGAACGTAAAATGTTCACTCTGTAGCTAGTTAAAGGCTTATCATAATTGCTCTACTACTGCTATTGCTGCAGGATCCTCTGTCTTGTCTGACTTGTGGATTTTGCTTGGTTTCCAGACTCAGTTTGCAGGGGTTTCTGGAAAAGGAAAGGGAGATCTGAGGACAGACCACCATAGCTGGTGCCACAGATATTCTGCACTGTTCAACAGTTCATAACTCACTGAAGCCAGGCTGAGAACACGCCTTAGAAACATACAGAATCCAAAACATGAAAGGGGACCTTTGCCTACTCCCTTTCCAGGTGAGCAGCTGTTTGGGCAGCACAAAAATATGAGACAGGGAAAAACCTAGCCAGGCTGAAGTCAGCAGCAAAACATGCTAGGAGATTTGGAGTTTCACCCCAGACATTACCAGCTAAGCACTAAAAATTGAATAAATTCTCTTTGCCTGAGCCTTCATCTCCAAACAGAGGCCTCAAGACCAGTGACTGAGCATTCAGCTGGGGCCAATATGTTTCTGGAATAAGAAACCCAACAACTATTTATGTCCAAGTGAGATACTCTGCAACCCAAGGTCAAAACTCTAGCTTCAAGCAACCCAAGTATTTCACATGGAAAGGCAGATGTAGGTACCAATTTAGTTACTAATTCATGCGTCAATACAAGATCAACCCCAAAAAGCAGAATCCAAGCACTCCCAAAATTTGGACAAGAATTCTAGTTCGGGCTTGCAAGCAGGTCTGCATGTTCAAATGGATAGTCAAAGGCAACCAGGCTTCTTTTGTCAGAGAACCACTTTCTTAACTCTGCCAGCAGCGCTTCAGACTGTCTGACATTTCATGTGGTATCTTTTTTTTAAAACACAGAATTAAAGGGAAAAGAAAAAAATCCTTAACCCCATATCTTTACAGCTTTTTTTTGGTTTTGCAACTTTTCTCTTTCTGAAAACAGCACCAAGCAATCTGTTGACAAGAGAAGGAAAAATATATTTAAGTAGGGAAAAACATGCAGCTGGAGTAAAACTGTGTCAGATTCTATTAATTCAGTTTTTCATTGTCTGATATTTCCAGGCACAGTGGGCTTTTTGGTAGACCTCTGAGCTCTGTTTTCTAACAGAGGCATAGCACAGGGCCTGTCAGGAAGAGGCAGTGCTCTCATGGTTATACACCTCAAAGAGACAATATAATCCTCATGCCTTCAGAAGGGCCAGGACTGAACCCCAAAACAACAGCCCCGTCTTCCTTTAAAAGGGTGAGCAAAGCTCAGTCAAAGCCTTGTTAGTGCATGCCTATGAATTATTCCCTCATCAAGTGGCCGATCACACTACATTAATATCGTGGGCACATTCTGCTTTGTTAGCAAACCTGAATTCCACTGCGGCACTAATGAAGGACCAGTCCTCCTGTAAGACACGATATCTTCAGGATGTGTCTATTCTGCTATGAAATCATTTTCTGTTATAAAGAGTATTATGAGATTACTAACTGGAAAATATTTAAACTCAACACGAGGGGGAAAATGTCTCTTTTGGGGAAGTTGCATGAATACACAGCAATGTAATTCCAATAAAAGCAAATGTATCTAGTCAATATTAAGCATCTGTTCTTGGTGTGTGAGCCAAGGAAGCACTGAGCCTTTTACATAGCGCTCCTACAGAAGCTGGTTCTTTATTTGTAGAGATTGAAGCAAGAACAGGCTTTGGAAGATCCTTGTTCTACCCAGAGAGTTTTGCAAAGTCCACCTAAGTGGCATCATGGTTTCCCTGTTGGGCTAGGTGAAATCAGATCTTTAACAGCCCAGTATTGAATTTCACAGGTAGCAAAACCATGAATAACAACAGTTTCCTTGGCATTGATTTGGTAGTATACCATGAGGCTGAGACCAGCCTGGGACTGATCAGGCAGGAGAGGGGATTGCTGCACACAGCAATACTGCACTTCAAGGAAACGCATTTTACCTAATCTCTCCTCCCTCTGCTCACATCACAACTGAGCACAAAAATCCAAAATATGCAGGAAAAGAAATCAAGTTATAGCCAGATATGTTGCACTGAATTAAACACTGTGAACCACAAAACACATATCCTGAAGTTAACTTCTATTTCAGCCTCAATAATATCTATCTACCTGGAGAAATGTTTCTCTGAGATTGTGTGTCCCTCAATAACATCAGAAGTAGTGGAATAAATTATAAAGACTGTGTGCAGTGAAAAAATGCTGAATCTAATCTAATCTAAAACCTCTACCTTTATTTTAAATTTCAAAGCAAAAAGAATTCCACTCAGAATGCCACAAATTTAAAAGGTGTAACTGGTACCAATCAACACATTGAGTTCTAATCCTCTTTCCCTGGCTATTTTGCACAAAACAACCAAGTTCATCCAAAACAAAATTGATTCCAAAATTGATCCAAAGCTTTCTGAAATCATCAGAACTTTTCCCATAAACTTCAAGGAGTTTTCAGTCTGGTCTGTTAAACAAGTCATTAATGAATTTTAAAATTGGAAGGCTGATTTAGTGTGCAGTCAAGAGTTTGATAGCCTGTATACAAACCCCAGGATTTTCTAAAGTCTTCAGTGCTGTCCAAGCCCTTCTCCCATTTAGGTCAGCAGAAGTGCTAACGTTAAGTGTTTTTAAAAATTCGTCTATCCTGCTTAAATGTAGACACATTCATCTAGTACCAAAAGAAGACTCTGCATCTCATACAGGGCCTGATCCTTTCCAATTTGCACAGGAGTAATGTCACATACTTACCAGTCTTGGTGGGATTCCTCAGTGTACACTTCCACAATATCAAGAATAATTTATAGAAAACTCATATCAAGATGTGTTATCCTTCACAGGATGTTTGCATATATACTTCCTCACTAATTCCATAATATTCCTTGCTTGGGTGCTTTGGGATCATTATACTCTAAGCCACTTCTTTTTCATTTAGTATTTTACCATTACGTGAAGTAAAACTCAATTTTGAATAAGCTTGTGTATTCCACTTCACCAGTGCTGACAGAGTGTCACACATTGCTTCTTTTTGTTAAGAAGTTACTATTCTCTCTCTGTTGCATAATCCTAACACAAAGTAGAGAGTATTTGAGGGTTTGTTTAAAATGATTCACTTTCATTATACTGCTACAAGTGGTGCTGACAGCAAAACCACTTGCTTGCCTAAAATAAAATGAAACATGAAGGATTTCTTTTCTTGCATATGGAAAGTTGTGTAGGCTACTTTACTGCATTTGTTAGTTTTACAGAAGTAATCTCACTACCTCAAATTTCCCTCAATTTCTACCAACTAAACACCAGGCTTCCAGAATTATTGCGTACAATATTTTTAATTTTCATGTGATAGCAGACAGTTCTCTCCCCTCGTTCATTACTGATTTTATGATGGATAAATTCTGCCTCCAAGAAAAATTTTTCTTCCTTCTCCTTAGTAATAATCTGCAGGAATTCAACAAGCAGAATATAGTAGATGAATGAAATAACCGAAAGAAATCCTTCCAAAATTTTATAGTTATAATTAAAGAGAAAAGGTGCTCAACTATTTATCATTTAGAAAGAATGTTTACTTCAGCAGTTGCCCTACTCAGCAACATTGAGATAAAATAAAAAAACCTCATGAAATAAAAAAAAACCCTCATAAAATAAAAAACCCCCTGTGCTCTTCCTGAGGTTGTTATTCTTGCTTCTGCCACCACACCAGTCAAACAGGAAGAGATCAACACACTGCAGTGAAGGGGATAGTACGTCAGTAATTTTTGAGATGTCATGCACACTGGTCCAGCTGCTCAGCCATCGTGGTTGTTAGCATCTGGCCTTTTGCCATCAGCTGACAGCCAAGCAGAAAATAAACCATAAGGGTTAAATCACATCTACTTTTAGACCAAATTTGCTGGCGCAAGGCACACTGCAATGATGGCCAAGAAAAGCAGGAGCACGGGGAATTAGCCTTTACCACAACATTCACAGCAGGAACAGGCCAAACCAATCACAAGGTAATTCCTCTGTACTGTGTGTCCAGTAAATTTCTTATGAAACCCAGGCTACTTATTCTGCAGTGTCACATTCTTGTCATATATTTGATCTACGGAAGGGTTGAAATTTTTATTAAAATATGTTGCGCAGAAAATTCAGTCAGTCAATCCAACAGCTCTCCCTTGGTGAAAACCTACTCTCTATGTCCCAAAAGCTGGCATTTGCAAAGTGAGCACACTTTTGACAACAGTAAAAATTGGGCTAGTGATTGCACTCACATATATATATTATCAATAGGGCGGTGGGTTTACTTAATTATTTTCTAAGCAGTTTGTTGGTTTTTTTAAATGTGTCACTTGAAAATCTGAACAAAATATTTAAGGGGACAAAGATCACCTGAAGAATTTTCCAACTCCAACCTAGATGGCTGTGGGCTTTGTTGTCATAGAAAACTCTGAAGCAACATTAGCAGAGGCAAGAGACTTTAGCCACTCTCCTACTGATTTCCTATGCTGTACACAGAAAACTCTCAGAACTAATAAAAACCAAGGGGTGTTATTTTCTATCAGAAAGCATCTGATCAGAAAAATCAAAGATCTTGTTCTGTGCCCACTGTTTCATACAGTACTTGAACTGGCACTCTCTGCTATCCTTCCTGCAGATTCAGAACAGCACCCAAAGCACTGCTATGATTTTTTTCTACTCTTTTGCATAGAGATGTGAAGCAAAACTGCTGCACTGTTCAGTTCAGGACTAGAGGACAATGTTTCTTAGTCTTCTCCTCTATTTTTCCAGATCCTTGATTATATAAGACTATTAAATAGATAAAGAACATTCAGTTTACAATCACAGTCGCAGGTTACAATAGGAGGAGTAGTAATACAGACATCTGATATCAAGGAAGGTACACACGGGTAACAAGAAGATGTTTTCTTGTGCTTACATGTCCCGTTCATCACTTATTGAAGAACACTCACAGATCACATCAGCTTCTTGTTAACACCAAGAACCAGTGAGTTCTCTGAGCCTCACCCTTTCCTCTCCCTCTGCCACACAGTGAGGCAGACAGGCACAGATGCAAACTGATGGTTGATTTTTAGAGCTGAGCAGCAAGTGTCTGCTCTGTGGCCAAGAAATGAGTCTGAGTCAATGCCGCAGTAATTGGAAATCCCATAAATGAGGCAAGTGACTTCTTTCTCTACACAGCCAGCTCTGCCTGCACAACTGAAGAGCTAGTCATGCGTTGGAAGAGAGGCTGTTTTCTTCCTGACCTTGCTTGAGGAGATCTATTTATTCCAGCAAACCACAGTCATTCAGGTGACACCTTCCTTGCAGAAAAAGAGTCCAAATGACTCCAGGAACCAATGAAACCAGAAAAGCTGCAGAGTGGGCAGTTAAAAACAGCGCAGTGACTTTGCCGTAGTGACAGCCAGCTATGTCAAGGAGTGGTAAAGGATCAAGGGATTCTGTAGGACCAGGGAGGCTTGAGAGGTGGCACTGGTTGAAAGAACACATATGGGACTGCTAAACCAATTCATTTGTTGGAAACATTCATTTATTTTCCAAAAGTACACACCACACTTAATATGAAGCACTATTACTGTAACTGAAAAATACTGTCCCTTTAGTTTATTTCACTATTAAAATACCTAAAACCTTGTAGTCCCAAATAATTCAGAGCATAGAGTATAAGTAAATCTTAATTGACAGATTAGGAATGTTTTCATGACCATGAAGATGTGACAGATATTAGTGAATTAAAGGCAACTATACTGAGGCTTTTGGAAAACCCATTTTCTAAGTATCCACGGGGTCCAGAATCACTGGAACATAAGAGAGTAATATGTACAAGAAACAGAGCCGCTTTTAATCCTCACGTCTGTGACAGGTGGAGATCGTGAGAGGAATGCTCTTATAAATAAAAGGGACCCATGTTGTTAAGCTTCTCTCCTCACTCCAGGCCAGGTAAATCTCACAAGAGAAATGTGTGTTCTGAAAACGCTGGAGATTATATAAAGAACCAGAGAAAATGCAAAAGCTACACTGACCCAAAAAGACACAGAGGCAGCAAACAGCACTAATGTTTCTGTGGATGTAAAGCCTGGGGCTACTTGTCCTCTCTCATTATAACTGAGTGGGTTCGTTTCATATAAACTCTGGATATTCAGGTACAAAGAGGTTATTGCACGACCTCTGATTCATGGTAACTGTCTGTGCATGTGCTCTAAGCTGGCGGCTCAGGTAACTGGAATTAGCTAATTCCTTTCTTTCACTCAGAACAGAGGGCTAAGCCAACATGAATTACTTCATATTTTTCAAGAGCTAAAATCATGCATGGAAGATTGAGGTAGCTCAGTTGATGTGCAGGAAATGATTACCTAATATAAGCCTTCACTTGTGTTTATATTTTGGGTTCTTCTTCATTACTGAATGGGGGATACTTCTTTTATCTGCATCTTTACACATGTTCAAAAGGAGTCCTTGACACACATACTGGAAAGGAATAATCATGGCTTGTAGATGCTAGAACTCTTTCTGATAGCTATAGCACACACACTAAGCAAGATACCTTGTCTTTTAAGCAAAGGTGAATCACTACATAGTCAGTTTCTGCTGTCACCTGGTGTGTTCATCATCTGGGTTTCTCCCTGATTGTGCTCAGATCTGCTTCATTTCTGGAGTTTGCATTCTGAATTCACTGGGTTGCTCAAACTTCACCTAACTATGCCACACCATCTCTCCACTTCTCATCATTTTCTCCTATTCCTCCAAGTACGACAATTCAATGCTGCCTCACAGGAGACTGATTTCCAGTGCCATTTACATAGGACATTGCTGGCAACCACCTGCCAGTGCTGCATCTTTTGGTTGGTATCTGACAGACATTGCATGCAGGGAATTATGTTGTGCTCCAGCTTTAGAGGTAGATCCTACCTGCAGGACCTTGTCACCACTGAAAGTTTCATTAGCTCTGAATCATCAGAATAATATTGCTCCATGAAGCAATTTCTAAAAACAGAAGCTCAAAATTTAAGAATATGTTCCCCAGGCTGACATTATCATTCAAATATCATTCTTGTGATATTTTTCATTTTCCAATCTAAATGTACTATATAAATCTGAGGAAACAGACAAAAAAGAATGAACCTGTTTCACCGGCATTGCACAGTAGGACAGAAAAAAATCCAGAAACAGAAAGCTCAAACCTTGCACTTTTACATGCAGAGTTACACTGACAGGTCCTGCCTACGTAAAAATAAAATTAATATCTAAAATTATTTGCAGTTCAGCTACATGTGGCCCTAAGTGAATAAATTGATCATAGTGAAGCTTAAAGACACAAATGCATTCACTCTTTTTCCTATCAAAAATAGTCTATGAATGTGAGTTGCAACTTGTTCCTTCCAAATGTCTATGCCTAAAGAAACATTCAAATGATTCTCTTCTAACATCTATGTAATATAAAGAAAGATTTTTGTCGTATCATCATTTAAAATTAAACCTAGAAAGAAAAAACCCAGGGGATTCACTGAACTTCTAGCTCTTTATAATTTGTGGGCAAATGCACACAATTATATTACAAAGCCTAAATATAATATAAAATGTAGCTTGACAATAACTTAAACTGAACTTGACTGTGTTAGTGAGCTATTGTGATAAAAAATTAACATGTTTGGGGAAGTCTGATTTGCATTACACAGTGCCTGTAATCAAATTACCTCTAAATGTTATGCCATGTCACACTGTGTTTGAGATGTTGCTGTCAAAAATGCATACATACGCTTTGCAGTTTGACTCAACCTGGCTTCCTTTTAAGCGATCATGTATGCCTCTGAGCCACTTCAGCCAAATGGTGGTAAAATACAGAGGCTGGCAATTCAATTTCATTAAACCTTTCAAGAAGGCAAGAGCAGATAAGCTTTGCTTGTTCGTGTCAATGATAATATTCAGCGCAGCCTAAATCTAATTCAATAGGTTTGCTCCCGCTCTCTTGTCACATTGTCATTTCCGAACCCGGTCCCCCGCCGCCCCCTCCTTGCTCCAGTTGCAGAAAAACTTTGTGAAGTGCTTAACCCACAGCCATGGGTGCCTTCCCATGGATCTGTCGTGGGTCAAGCCCAGCCCTGGGGTCTGTGCACGGGGCTGGGCCGCTCAGGTGGCGGCTGCCGGACACCATGTCCGCTGACCTCATTGCAGCCACAGATGTTTACTGCACTTTGGGCAATCCTCAGAAAGCAGAGCAGTAAAGTAGGCCAGCTTGCGGGAAGGCTGTTACCCACAATTCATGGAAAAATGCCGGATAGTTCCCACTAGGTTGTGGTCGGCTAGGAAACGGCAACTTATTAATCTTGTGTCAGAGGGCCAGCTGCAAGCCTGGCAGTTACCATATTTCACCACCAACTCCGTGTCTGGACAGCCATTGTCTATTTTTTATGAAAAACTCCACAAATCAGCTGCTATTTTCCCCCCTTTACGTGCAGAAACGCCGCTCGGGGCTGAGGTGGCTCTGGCGCATCATCCGCACGGCAGTCAGGTTTGCTAATTCAGAGCGACTGCTTAGTTTCCAACTTTAATGATATTCCCTCAGCATATCGCTATGGTTGCCTGGCGACCGGATTTCAGCTAGGCCTCTCATTTGATTCCCACACATCAGACCCTGAAAAGCACTTTTTTTCCTCCCTCCGCTTTTGATTCCGGCTCCTCTGAAACCCTTCCCCCTGTGGTGTCGGTATGGGTGGGCAGCGCGGTGGCAGAACAAGGCCAGGGGTGACGGGAGGCCTGGAGGCTCCTGGTCACACATCAAGGCCTGGAAACAAAGCCGCCAGGAGCCCTTCCTGACAAACACAAATTCCCTTCAGAAAAAGCAAATTTGGTCTTCCCTTCGTAGCGTGGGTGTCATTTTAAGACTTTCTTTAGACACTTTACTAAATCTGACGCTTTCCATTGTTTTTTAGGCCGTTTCTCACAAAAGGCTTCCTATTATCAACAAGTTGCTATTGGAGTAAGCAAACAGCTTGTGAAGGCCTGAAATAATCTAATAAGCAATGGGCTTGTGTGCTTTATGTACCCACACCTTTATGGGATGCAAAGTTTGTTTGGATAAATAATTTTCCACTTTTTGCTCAGTTCCAATTAAAGTATCCTTTTTAAATTGATGGTTTTGTTTAGCTCTGTGCCCATGCCCCTAGCATGTGCACAAACTCCCTCTATGCAGTATAGTATAGTCATTTTTTCATAAATTGCTCTGGCTCAAACAAAAGAATTTTTGAAACATTTTGTTTCTTGGTGCAATTAAGGTCTGATCAATAAGACAGATATAAGGGCTGCACTGACTTTCTTATTCTTCTCTTGGCTACAAGTGAAAGTCTTCACAAAGTTAAAGAATTGACTACACTGGAAGCCAGATCAGCTTACACCAGCTGAAGGCTTAGTCCTGAATCTTTAATATGCTGTGGCCAAAAAAAAAAAAAAAGTTATCTATAATGAATGTTTGCTAAATTGTTTTACAGACAAAACACAGGATTATTTCAGTATTAAAAAAAAAACCAGCAATATAAATTATACCAGATGGGGAATCACCATGTATATAATAATAACATAAATAATTTTCAAACATTACTGTTGAGGAAAATGCAGTCGGCTGGATAATTTACTAAAGCTTCAATATGAGCACTACAGAAGTAGCTTAAATGCAATATTCTGCTTCTTGTTTGCTTGGCTTTCAGATCATCCCCTGTACAGCCTGCTGAGGATATAAAAATTCTTAGTTATTTGTCATAAAACACTACTCAAATATCTATTAATGATGAGCACAGTGACACCGAAATTAATGGCAATGCATGAACAGCAGGAGTAGGTCAAACCTTGTTAGCCTATACAGATCTGAATGCCTCATCTTTTGTACCAATTGCAGTCTTGTGTTGTTTAGAGATCCTCAAAAATCCCTAACTCCTCAAGTTATTTGGTTACAGAAGAACCTTATCTCATTATTTTTTAAAGTTCATAGCCCTTATGTTTGAAGAAAATGTGATTTTATTTTTGTTAAAAAACCAACCAAACAAAAAAACAAAGAAACAACTAAAAAAAGCAACCCACCAAAGAACCCCAAAAAACCAACTAAGACAGTTGAGAGTTCCTTATGCTTTGAAGTTTTCATTTTGAGATTTCTTGATTTTTCATGGAGCTTCCACATTGCAGACAGGGACACCTGTTTCTCCATATATTATCCAGCAGTGCTGACTACCCATGATGGGAGACGTTTAGGTTTAATTTGTCATGATCACATCCCAGGATGTGGCCATATCCCAGTTCTGTTGGGCATAGACTGTCCAGACAATTACCAACTCAGACTAGAGATCTCAGTTGTGGTCTGCAGTCCCATTTTAATATTGCATCATGATAATATGGAACCATGTTAATTTTCAAAACAAGAATGATGCAGTGAGGTTTCACAGCATGTGCACAACTGGTCCCCCACTTGTCAGTCATGTGATATCACAACAATGTGGGGAGGTTTTTCAAAAGTTCCTTTACATTCTATCCTGGGCTTCCCAATCTTTATGGAATAGAGCTGTCTCCTAGAGTTCAGCCTGTGCCCTTATAATGTTAGGGTTACTTAGCACCTCACATGTTTTGCACTCCCTGTGACATGAGTTTTCTATGCACAGTTTATTGTTCGTTACATCCTCATTTGAGACTCAGCTGAGGAGAAGTTCAGTTCCAGAAATGGGACTTGCAATTGGAAGTAGTCACATCTCAGAAAATCTCTTGAAAACAAAGGTCACCAGCTAGAAAATGTAGGATATACATTTCTAGACCTCCAAAGCCAAACAGAAAAGTTTTAAAGGCTAGTAGTGTATTTGCATTCCATGTGTCAAATTAATTTTCCAAGGAGTTGTAGATGTATGATACAAGGAGATAATTTCCTGGCAGACAGTGCTGCTCATCAGAGTTATCATCACTAAATGCTAACACCTGCAGGACAGAAAGTTCTAGTGCATGAGTAAATTGTTTTGCTTATCTACACTGGGACAAATTGTGCTCAGTTACATCAATAACAACTGTATCAGGGAAGTGTCCTCATTTTCCCACAAGTGGGAAGGAGAATTCTGCCACTACATAGCATTTCATGTGAAGTGAAACTAAAAGAAATCAGCATATTGGAACACTTTAAAATACATTTATACTTCTGTAGCTCTAATTAAATGTACCTCAAATGCACCTTGTGAAATGTATGCTCGCATGAACATAGAAAGGATTTAGATATGTAGCCTCTGTTACTATCTGAATTTTTCTTTGTTGAAAGAACAGATGTTTGATTTTTGTTAGAGCTAAAAGTAGGACTTCTAACCTCTCTCTCTCTCCTCTAATCTAGAGCAGGTTTCAGATCTGTATCCTTTACTCAGCAACAACTAAGTGCTCACAAGTTAAGAGATTTAAACTCTTTTTTTTTCTTATCAATCATTTGCAATAACTGTTAGCACTGAAGATCCACTACCCACTGCAATGTTTCTCACTTACTTATTAAGTTGTTAAGGACATTGTTTTGTACAGTACACTCCTGACATGTTAAAAAAGAATGTTTTCAGATTAGTGTTCAAGCTTCATTTTTCTTTTTGCTGAAAGTTTTAATTAATACATTAAACACATTGTAGCTGTGCAGATGGGTAAAGGAGATACCTATTTATACATTCCATTGATTCAGTTATTCCAGTTTTTAGTAGCATTATGCTATACATGCAACAAGAACATGGTGCCCTTCGAGGATTGCTTCCATACTGTTTAATCGAAATTTAAATACACACACAAAAAACCCATCTGCAATGAAGAGATGTATATGTCACATTAAGTTACCCTCCCCCATCTGCTGGAAGTATTTCCCAGAATGAAAGGCAAATGCTCAATACTGCTTTGCTGCTGGAAGGCAGCCTCATGGTGCAGTCTGGAAATAGGATTGCCCTCTAGTTATCTCACAACCTTCTAGCTCTGGGCAGAACACCCAAAAAAA
Organism: Illadopsis cleaveri; assembly: GCA_013399915.1. Taxonomy (NCBI): domain Eukaryota; kingdom Metazoa; phylum Chordata; class Aves; order Passeriformes; family Timaliidae; genus Illadopsis; species Illadopsis cleaveri. The sequence goes on along the minus strand of VXBB01024238.1, from coordinate 681,032 downwards.
GGTAGATTTGCCAAATAAGTACTTTATCTGAAAGCTTTATTCTCTCATATTGCAAGAAACTAAGGCATCAGCATTAACTTGATTTTTTTGTTGTTGCTCTTTTGTGGCAACACATTATGGTTCTGGGTCCGGGTTTTCACTGCAGGCCAGAAGTTTGGTACAGAAAGCCTATTGGGGACTGTGATAATAGACTGGAATTTTCTTATCTATTGTTTGATTGTATGTCCTCCAGTGAACACTAGAGGCTGGATTTGATAACCTAGGAAAGCTCTTCTACTTTCTGTCATCCTAAATGAAAGGCAGTGAAAATGACTAGAGTTAAAGTGGGTAATAGACTGTATGCATACACAGAATTATTTTCATTGTCTACCTGTAGAATCTCTTAATTGTTCAAAAGTTGTCGTAACGATTAAAAAAAAAAAGAAGCATAATTAAGACTTTTGACAAAGTTGTAATCAGAATTTTGATATAAAAATGGACATCCTCAGCTCCAGATTTGCTCCCTCAAAAAGAAAAAAGAAAAGAAGTTCTGGGCATACTATCTATATATAAGTATGTGCTGCTATTCATGGTATATTTAGAGTCCCAGATTTTAGAAAAATACTTTTGCATTGATTGAGCAATAGAAATAAAACTGACCAAATATGAAAGGTGCACAGCATGCCCAGAATCAAGTGGTCAGAGGAAAGCGACTGCAGATGTAGCACATCATATTTCTAGCATCAGAATTCTTGTGTTCTAGTAAGCAAGACAGGTTAAGAAACTCTGCCTAAAACATGACTTTTATTTTGATGTGATTCGTTATAGGTCACAGTAAGTTTGGCCCATTTTGCACTGATTTGAGATCCAACCAATAATGAATCAGAAGCAGAACCAAGAATAGATCTAAGGAGTTCTGAATCACAAGCCACCTCTTTCTCAAGACACCCACTCCCTCCCAATCAGACAGACGTCCCTTGTTTCTAAATAAATGCATTTGGTTACAAAATAGATTTATTTATTTTTAGCAAAAATTGCTCATAGTGGCAAAATTTTCCATCCAGTTAATGACAAAATATATTCTGTTGCGTAAGATTTGCACTTGTGCATAAAATTGTCTCTCTTGCCATAATTAATGTATAGATTGAAATTATAAGGCATCTAAACTTGCTGATGTGTCTCTGAACACCCCCATTTCTCTTCACTTTTCTTTCACACTTTAAGAATACAACAGAATACCTAAATACTACAGAAAGACACACACAGAGAGAAATGCATTTTTATTACTTCAAAATGCAAAAAACTGTTGCCCCACATGAACCCAGAGCAACTTTGTCACCCTCCCATGGCAGAACCAGCTGTGACAGAGTCAGCTACACCCCTGAGCTAACAGAGCTTTGCATCTTGGTTCAGATCATTGGGGGACTTGCAGATCTAGAGCACAGTGCTCCTCAGTATCAGCTTTGCTACTGCCAAACTTCAGCAAAGCATCTGCCTTATGCAAGCCAACAAAGAAATAATCCTGAATTGGTTCTTATTCGTTGCACCACCGCAGATATCTCAAGTCAAAAATCTTTCATCTGAGTGTGTTGTTAAATTAAGATCTGTGAGTGGTGCGCAGAATTAAAATGAAGATAAAATGATCTCACTGTGATTTAATTATCTCAATTATGTGAGTGGCATAGTGTTTCTACAATGCAGAACCACCTCTGATGAACAAACTAATAAAATAAATAGCAAGTCAAATTACTGCACAAAATTTGAAAATAAACTAATTCCAGGGATAAAAGACACTTTCATTTCCTGTCCTCCACTCCTCCCTTTTCACTTGCATCTGTAGAGTAAGAAAGGAAAATATCTTATCTTGGCAAAATCCTAAAGTTCTGTCCTAAATTATACATGAATATTTAAAGAGCAACTTTATTGTAAAGAAGTCCCTTGGGAAAAAACATCCCTTCTTAACTGCCTGTTGTAAGAATTTGGAGTGTCTGTGAAAATTTTGAATGAACCTCTAGACATGCAGAAAGCCTCCTCACTGCCTCTGCTCTTTTCTGAAATGTTTCCAAAAGAAAATAATCTCTCTACTTAGCAGACAATCTCCAAATATGTTTGCCACTGACAAAAGACTCCCACACACCTTTTTTT